>JAECUM010000660.1:0-34496 GCA_016617855.1 Megalonaias nervosa
ACTCGCGGTAAATGCGTTCTCTCAATTCCACAGGCAAAGCACGAATGTTCTCTTGTAAAGTATCCATAACCATGTCAGTCAAACACTTCTCCTAGAGCGAAAGTAATGAACGTAGTGGGTAATTTCTGACCACTGCCATTCCAGGAAACGGTCCAGAATGTCAATAAAATCTTTAAATGTAAATGGTCTAAAGCGAAATAGTAGAACGAACGCACCCTTGATCCAGACAAATCGGACTTGTTTGTTGACTTTGGTCAATTTCCTCTTATGAATTTCTCGACACAAATGTTCTGCAGTCACTAATTGAGATTTGGCTCTGGCAAGTCCCTGCCAAATGTCCTTGTAGATCTTCTCTTGCAATTCGTTTGGTAATCTTTGAAGATTATTTTTTACATCGGGTTTAAATACTTGTCTAGGGATTGTCCAATGTTTGACTCCTAACTCCGTAGCTAGCATTTTACACAACATGGTAGGGTCACTTCAATGACGAGGTCCCACTAAAGGCAGGTAGTGACACTCTGGAGACCATCGAGCATGTTCCAGGTAAGCGCAATCTTTCTTCTCCCATTCGTGAAGTGAGACACCGCAACTGAAGCACTTGACTTTATCTCCTTCGCCCAAGTAGATAAATCCAGCTCTAGCTAATTCTTCGGGGGTAGGTCCTCCTAGATATTTTGGCCATTTTCCTTGGAAGGTTTGCAATCGACTTTCAAAATCACAGTATTCTGGCAAACGCACAGGGAACGAATATTCGTCTTTCACAGGTTCATTTCGATGAGGGTACGGTGAAATCATTAGGAGTTTGCTCAGTTTTACATGACATCCGTAGGGTGGTAGTCGCATGGTTTCCTGTGGAGGTGGACATCCACCATGAAAACCAGTAAAGTGAAAAGGTGTGCGATAACGAGTGGCATCGCTTTCACATCCGTCAGGTTTGACACGTACAACATCACTTTCCATGGTAGGCATGGTAGTAGAAGTAGTAGTTATAGCAAAGTTCCCATGATGATGTGGTACTGAATCACTAAGGTCATAGCGTACGGCATCCCTACCATCGCAAGGCACAGCATCGTACTCGAGTTTACTCTTACTGGATACTTGCTGTGTGAATGGATTCATCTTTCTCGCTTAGCAATGGTAGTCACAATGAACTATCGACCTTGAACGTTGTCCCTTTTATATGCTGACCAATATCGGCATGACCGTACGGTAAAGTGAAGTGGTTGGGAAGCCGAACTCGCTTCTGGTACACGATTTGATAAACTTTTTCCAAGGGTCGACTGACGATTTGGTGTGTGGGTAAACGTACAATCTTGTGCGGTTCGTGGGTGGTCACTTTAAAGTTTCGATCCTGTCCAGACTGCAAGGCTTCTTTCAATATGCTAAAGTTCACCACTCGACTGGTGCGATAATTAGGAGTCAATCCTTTCACTTTACACTCCGTGTGCACATCTCCTTGATTGTTCCGGTATTCGTAGCCGTAATTTTTGGGACCGCCACTTGCAAAACTGAGAATCTTGTGGTCGGGATGCTCGTCCGTCCAGGCTTCTAAACGGTCTCCTTCGATGACAGGGTGAGGTTGACCCAGGCGATCAATGTAGATGCAACTGTCCGTGTCAAAATACAGCACACGATCTCCTAACAGTTCTAAAGCTTCGTACAGTTTTAAGCGAGCATGGGCTGTCACGTAAGCCGCAATGATGACATTTCCAAATTCGTCGGCTTCTACAAAGTCCAGTTCTTCTTCGTAATTGACTAAGATCAAGTCCTCACGAACAACGTCCACGTGTTTCATGTATTTGGTTTTGTCGTGAATCATCTGCAAGTATCGGAAAGGTTCTGTCAAATACTCCGTCTTGGGTAAACACGGTCGTTGTGCCATTTTGCCCCACAAACAATTCAACATCACTTTGGCAAACGATCGCCTTCCTTCGTTTTTCTCGATGTGGTCTAAAGTGATGCCTTCCTGCTTCCAGTATTTCTCTTTGAACTTTGTTTGGTCTTCGGGAGTGTGACACCAGGAAGGATATCCGCTAGCTTCTTGTTTCAGTTTCGAAAAGGCATTCACGTAGTCTGCAAAAATGTCTTTTTTGAGAATCGTCGCCCTTGTGGTATTTTTCTGTCTTGGGAAAGTGGTAAATTTCGTACACTTCTAACAGCTGGTATCCCAAGTCCAGAGCTTTAAACAATTCCACGCTGATCCACGTTCCCGTCAAGGTGCGTTCTTCCTGAGTGTGCTGACAAGGGTGGTCTTGGTTGCACGTTTCAGCACAAGTACGACACAAGGGAAACATCAGTTTTCCTTGGCAATGATGTGGTAAAACGGGATGGTACAAGTTCGTGGGAGGCAAGACTTTACACTTGATCAATCCTTCGTATTGTCGAATATTGTCCACGTCGATGTGTTCCGTCAGCAATTGTGGGTGCCTGCGGGAAAGTGACAATATTTGCACACGTACGGATACAGAGAACACACATCCAAGTATTTGATTTCTTCTCCTTTCTCCTCGTCGACTTGGTACAGCAAACAGGTGGCATTCGTCCGTCCTCCGTACAAACTGTCCCGCAGGTTCAGAGGGTCCACCAGCTTGTAACTTTCCACGATGCGCTTAAACTCGGGATCGGTTTTCAATCGCTGATCGTACTCGTGTTCCCACATTTCCACTACTTGGTATCCTTGCTCTTCTAACTTCAAGCGTCGCTGACAAGTGGCCTGGTACAAGTCTTCCATGGTCCGTTGTAAAAACTGGTTTTTAGTGTCACGTTGAGGGTAGCAGATGGGACATCCGTGAAATAAGCACCCGTTAAACTCGTACACGATCTTGGGGTTTTCTAAGTCCCAGCCGTCTACTGAATACCTTCCGATGGTCTTTTCGCCTCCTCCGTTGCGAGCATGTTGGATCCATTTGTCTTCCTTCTCACACAAGTAATGTAACCAGCGTAGGGCTTTGACCGAGTATTGACGTTTGACAAAATTGGTCGTTTGAGGACTGATGACAGCTAGGGTGTTTTCGGGCATGAATCGTTGACGATACACTAAGGAACACGCTTTGGCAATGGTACAAGCTTCTTTCAAAGGATCGATCCCTCCGTGTTCCATGAACAGTTCTCGAAATTTTCCACAGCAGCGACGTAAAATGTCTACGTCGGAACGACAATATTTTAACATTTCTTCTTGAAAGTCAAAAGGGTCCGAAGCGTGAGTCTGGTACCATGCGTAGAAAGCTTCTCGTTGTTCGGTACGCATGTTGTCGGGGTCGTAGTAGTGAGCCTCAGGCAAATGGGGTAGAACGGCGTGTTGATTGGCTTCGGTATTGAAAAAGTGTGGAAAATAGCCTTTGGCCATTTCTGTCATGCCAAACGTTTTAGGCATGCGGCTCAAAGGCATAGCCAAGTAACTCATTGAATCTTTAAACTGTACTTGTCCCACTTGCATGGAAATGATTTTGGCTCCGTTCAAAGTTACTTTCGGACGTTCGGTACTTTGTTCCGTATAGTATCTCAACAGAAATTGTCCATCGTATCCCGAGAAATTGTGAGCCATCACCGTGGCATGGCGATGACAATCTCCGTAACGTTCGATATCTTCTTGGCTCCACGTCTCGTCGATAGGGTTTAAGATCCATTGGGCAAAATCGGCCAGTGTGTTCGATCCCCGAAAGATTTTTTCACGTCCTCCAGGAATCTTGCTGCAGTAAGGGCAATGAGTCAAGATAGGCTCTTGGATGCACTTCTCGCACGCTCGGTGAGCCACGCAGAAATTAGGAATGTGAATGCCAGTCTCTTGCATGCATTCGAAATCGAAAAAGATGAAATTCCCTTTCTTCTTCTGGTCATTCTCTTCTTCTTCTTCATGTTTGGAATGGTATTTTTGAATGTAGCATTGGTGTTTCAAGTCCACGGTTTGGCGACAAATGTGACATCGCTTCTTTCCTGAACAGACGTGCGCCTTGGCACTGTTGGTACGTATGCCTTGTCCACAAGTAGGGCACAATCTCAAGAGCTGACAAGCACATTTCTGCTGTGAACCTTGCGTCTTTAGGTGTTGTTGGTAACAGGCAGGACTGACAAACGTGCGCTGACAAGCAGAGCAATGCACTCGTTCTTGTCCTTCGTCCAGACAGGGTGTAGAAGCTAAACATCCTGAGCATTTCGATCCACAATGCTTGTGTTGCTCTCGATTGTTATAGCCATAGTCACATTTCTCACAGTAATAACTGTATGACAGGAATGCAGTGATACTGGTAATGGCATCAAAATGTTCATCGTGATGATAGACGTGAATGTATTTTCCGTCTTTAAAATCTTGACCTCGAAACAACAGAGGTCCGCGCACTTCTTGATGGTGAACTTTCAAGGTGTAACGTGGAGCCAAGACGTCTTGCAACTTTTGCATTTCAGGAATGCCACAGGGTGTGTCTTTAGCTAACCCCGCTTGCTGTAACAGGAGTTCTGCTTCTTTTCGTTGTTTGGCTCAGTCCGATTGTTGAATAGTTTTCCAGGCTCTTTTCCATTCTACCGTATCGTTCTTGTCGGCATACGTTTGTCCCACCACGATGGCACGGGCTAAACACATCTTGTCTTTTGGATTGTTAATTTGGACGAGGCTACGCTTGAGGTTACGCAAGTTGTCTACCAACATCAACTTTTTTTTACCTGTCCCTTGGGGAAGAGACACGTGGGTCATGTACGGTGTCGCTTTTCCGTCCGTGATGTGAAATTTGTCGTTGGATTGTTGTACGTGTTGAATCTTGTCCATGATTTTGGAAGGTGTCAATTCTGTTGGACTGCTAAACTCGATCCAAACGGGAGACTTCAAATTGTCGTGATGAATAGAAAGTCTCAAGCGATCGTCTTCTTTGGCTTGACATTGCCGTTTTAGTGTGGTTAACAAAGAATCCCACACATCGGTGATGAACCCTTCTGCTTTTTCCAAGGGTACGTCAGACTTGAAATCTTTAAATTTCACTGCGTACGTGTAGGCCGTGGTTCTAAATTTTCTGGAAGAGCGTTTGTCCGTCTCCCGAATATGGTAGTACTTTTCAGGGTTTACGGGTGGTAATGGACTTTGATTTGGTGTAGACTCTTTAGGCTTCGATTCTGGTTCACTCATCTCATCTTCAAAATCGCTGGCATGAATTTGTGCCAAGACTTCAGCTACTGTGCGAGGCGATAAATCACGTTTCTGCCTCTTACTTTCTTCTTCTTCTTTCTTTTCGAAATGATGCGATCGTTTCATCTTGACGGCAAAAAGTCAAATGACTACCTGTGAAACACCATGAACCCTTATATATCTATGTCAGACCAGGGCATATATAAAGGGCTAGTGACTCCCCTCTCAGTATTCATTTCACTCTCAAGCCGACCAGCACAATGGAAGAACCCACACAGATCGAACTTCTGATTAGAGCATTGCGAGGTGTGATAAGAAAGTTTTCTTCAGACAAGCCGACGGACTACTCTCCTTCCTTTCGAGATAAAAGTCAAGATACTTGCTATATCTGTCAAAAGAAAGGGCATTGGGCTACAGAATGTCCAGACCGTCAAAGAAGCAAGGCCAGTGTCAAAAGGAACAAAAGTCAAGATACCTGTTATCATTGTCAAGAGAAAGGACATTGGTCTTCAGAGTGCCCTAAGAAACAACAGGAGCAGGAGAAGGAGGAAGAAGAAACAGAGGTGACCTCGACAAAAGAAGAACCCCGACACGTTCAGAAAGAGAAGACAGAAAAGAAAAGAAGACGAGAAAAATGTGAGGAAGAAGAAGACGAAGAAGAGGAAAAAAGTGTAAAAGTGAAGAAATTGAAAAAACAGAGAGTGAAAGAAAAAAGACAGAGAAGAAATCTATGAACTTTTTTTAAAAGTGTTGTGTTGTGTTATGTTGTGATATTGAATTGTAAAAAATTGTAACAGAATAGACCAAACTGAAAAAAACGTAAGTGTCTCTTGGTTTTCATTATTTAGAAATAATAAGGACCTACACTCATACACTCACAACACGTACATTATAGGGTTAAAGAAGGGATTTTGAGTTTTAATTGATTTTGGCAAAATGAATAGTCACTCTTTTCGAGAGTATTGGGTAGCCCTGAAAAGGACTGTTGAGTGTTTGTTTTTTCCTTAGAGCAAACTCAGGAACGAGAATCAATTCGCTTTAACTGTCTTAAGCCTTTGCCACGGCCAAGGCCTACTTGTGGACTTGCTCCTGTCAATGATCTAGTAGAAATCACTAGGGGTGGTATCTCTGGTGTAGTCACAGGGTTAGGTTGTTTGGCTCGGGAAGGTCTTTTTCTCTTGGGTCGTAATAAAGAAGTCTGATACATTTGTTTCAGACTTCTTAACTCGGCCAAAATGTCCAAGAGTACCGTGACCGTTTGACTTTCGCTGTTCTCCTTCTCTCCTAGACTTTGTTTCTTTTCTACTGCTTCTTCTTCCTGTCGTTTCCTTCTTGCCTCTTCTTCTTCTCGCTGTTTCTGTTTAAGAAGAAATGCTTGCTCTGCTTCTTTCTGCTGCTGTAAAAATTTCTCCAATTCTTCTTTCTGTCTTTGTTTAAAATCGTCAACACGTGGTAAAGAAGGAGAAAGTGGCGAAGGTACTGGTACCGGAACAAATTCTTGGGAAGAAGATAAAAAATCTACTAAATCCCAGTTGAAATCAACCTCTTCGGGAAGTAGCACTGTGTTCACTTTGGTAGCTGCTGCTGTACCATTACTTCTCGTCTCCACAGCCGGTGCACCCCAATTCATTGTCTTCTTAGGTTCCGTCATGTTTCACAAAACAATACCGCATCGATTCACTGCGCACAGACGCTAGTGTGCCTATATAGGAAATGTGACGTCACAGGTAGCTCTCTTCGGATTGGAAGACAGACTCCGCGAAGTGACTGAATTTTGTAACGCGTGTTGGGATTGGTGAACCCTTTCAATCCGTTTCGATCCGGTCTTCCACTATAAATAAACGCGGTTCACTTCATTCCCTTCACCTGTTCTAGTCACAGAGAAGATGTTGATCAACGTAGAATCCTCTACTTTGGTATCCTCAATGCTGTTCCGTACAGACTTACCCATGTATGTGAAAACAAAATGGACTGTCATCCGGATCACCGGTGCCACTCTTTGGAAAAGAAGATGTTATGTGGAAAGACAAGGCTGTCTTAAGCGGACTCTCATCTACGGACCAGAAGTGAGACACAGTTTAAGACAAACTTTGAGAAATTTGAGGAAGAAAAGAAGACCTATGCGATGTCCTGTATGTTAACGGAATAGTGTTAACATCACATAACAAACAACGGCCCTTTTCAGGGCCACTTCCAATGCCTCGAAAAGATCTTAATTTTCATTTTATCTCCACCCTAAACGAATATATATAAAACCCTTCCTCTACTAAAAAACACGAACGCTCTTGATTCGTGTTTGTCTATAGCCCTCTCTCAGGTAGCCTGACGTCACAGTACTTCTCTTTTTGCTACATTGTTACCAGTGTGACGTCATGCCACCTGTCGCTTATCGCTATACAAACCCACAGTATACTAGTCGCCGCTCTACAAAATTTCCATTGACGCTATACAGGCCCAGGGTGTGCTAGTCCCTCTACCCAATTTTCCATTGACGCTATACAGGCCCAGGGTGAGATTTTATTTCTTGACGCTATACAGGCCCAGGGGGGGTCTGTAATGCTAATTCCCATTGACGCTACGGTAACCCCATATACTACTATTATCTGGTTCTCGTTTGGTTGTGAAGTGGCCTATACTCTCGAGCTAACAACCCAACTGAGGACGAATACGACCACGCTGTCACAGTTACATCACGTATCGTGAATAATGACAACTTGTATCGATAAACGAAGATGCAGTTGATACCCTTTGGTGAGATTCAGTGGACAGATTCCGGAACTGTGGATGTCAACAAACAGGTCCACGAGTACCACAGGAACCTCGACCACGGATACTTCTCTGAAGTTGACCTATACTCTTTATGTTGTTACGTATGTTTAATTTGCATTGTTTGTTAGTTTTTTATTTCACTATATGTTATGGATAATTTTGTTTTGGACCTGACCTTGTCCAAAATCAAGTTCATTTTCTACCTGCCCTGAAATCATTGTTTTTGGTTTCGGAAATATATTTATCTCAATCGGGGTCTTGAACTTTGGAAATACCTCATAAATGCCAGGTCAACCTTTTGTTTACTTTCCGTTTTAACTTACATTTTATCTTGTAAACATTTGATACCTTCCAGAATGAAATTTTCCATTAGGTAATAATTTTTTTAGAAACTGTTAATTGTTATCTGAGGTCAAGTGGATGACTATATAATCTAGTTTTCTAGAATTTATTTATTTATGCTGTAAGATCTGAGCAGAATCGGTTGCATTATTTTTGTGTCCAGTATTTCCTTTGTGCTAGAATTTATTGAGTCAAATTATTTAATTCTATTTGTTCTTCTCTAGAAATACAAAGTGCTCAAAATAATATTCTTGGAAAGAGAAACTATGATTTATGGTGATATTTCAAATAATGATGTATTCTTGGATTGTATTATTGTTATAAATCAAAAGACTGTTGCAATATTACTATGATACATGCCACCACAGGCAAAGCAGCACTTCCGCCTTCGGGTTATTTATTTTTGAATACCACTCAAGTTTATTAAGAACATTAACAATTAGGACTTGTGTTCGAAAGTCTAGAGTTATTTGGGGTTTATTTCTGAATATCGTAAGCTATTTTTACACTTTTCACATTATATGCTAGTGAAATAAAAAAAAATTGAATTTTGGAAAGCTTTCTGTTTCTCACTCGTTTCTATTACTTATTTTAAGATCATAATAAAATGAGTCTCCCAACACACATTATGATTATTCGCTTGAACAGGAAACGTCATATCTACTATTGGGCATGCGCAACCAACGTATCTATCGGGTCCTCAGATTCAGCCAACGTGCATGGATGCCTCCAGACAGGATGAAAATGGACACGGATCTGGAACGGACTTCTTTAAACTCATAAGCAATGCCGAAAATATTCTCAAATGGACCAGAGGTCACTTTGTCCTTGACAGTGAACAGGATAGGTTTCGCTGGCTTGTTGTGACCCCATCCCCTCTTTTGAATCACACGAGCAGTGTCACGTGTGCATTACATTTCACAGTAAAGATACGATTGCAACTCAACTTAAAAGTGATGCGCTAGTGCATTAAATTAGACCTTGGTGGAAGTTCCCTATCAGCGGGAACTTCTTGCGTTACTTCTGGAAAAAAAAAATGCTCTGCTTGGTGGATATCGTCCACATACTGAATGCGCTAGACGGCAACATATTCGCTATCCCAGAAAATATATCCGGTCCCAGATAGCAAATGTATCGACGGACCATGCAGGGTCAGTAATACGAGGTTGTCAACATTCATGCTCTCCCGGTCCGTACAAATACTGAAAAAAAAATGTTTCTGAGTGAATTTAACACAGGTTGCTGTGTGATTGATTTATGGGTAACGGTAACAGTCTTCTACCGAATCTCCTCAGAAGGTTTTAGCCCAATCACACGTGTGATTTTATGATTTTTATCTGCTATGACCGATTGAATACGTGTTACCCACTCGCGATATCATTCTTAGCGATTTATTTAGAATTATTCCGCGAACTGATGCCCGAGTAATCGTTCCGCAAGTGTACGGTTAAATCGTTCCACAGTGGCTTGATCACGATGTAAGCCAACATGTCCAATACGAAGAAGCATCTTATGTTTGGTTAACATCTCAGCAACGGTTCCGAAAAAGTTTTTTGCCCGGATCCACCAGCAACTGTCGTGGCCATGTTAGTGGTAATCGTATGTAAATGTGTTTATGCGGATCTGCGACATCTGCGTATTTATTTGTCGTCAACGGCTCGGCTTATTTGTACCTGATGGCAATATCTACGCGAGATCGTGTCTGTAAACTGCAGCATCGAGGCAGTTTATGGCTGCTTCTCCGTGTTTTTTGTTTTTAGAATCAAATCGAATATCCAGCCGTGTAGCAGGCCTGCAGTGCATGTATCCGGGAATATATTTTCACTTAAATATTTAATCCATTGTGTTCGTGAATTAATCATTGGTCAGATCTAGAAAACCTCAACTGTTGTTGAATCTGACTATGAAATGGATAATGTGTGATCGCATGTGTGTGACTGCCCCGCCCGTAGACAATTAATTATGCTGTGATGTATTCAAGGTTTTCACGGAAGAGTTTCACTCATCGTCAATAAGCAAATAATCCACAAATGCTTTCTTTCAAACAATCTACGAAGCTCTTACCATTGACGACCTTGATCCGAGTGTAATGTTGTAATGTTCGACGATATGATTTATGAACACCAATAAAACCCCATGAGTATATTTTACCGATGCACGCACAAAAACACAGCCCAGTTCTATATAATACAACTATACTCGCATATGCATAAACTAATTCGAGACAACAATAATATTTTGTCGATAATTCTTGGCATTGACGCACGAGGCCTTGGAAACATTGATTGGACCTGGTGTGACACCGACTATTCGTGAGATGAGTTTCGTAATATTTGCCAATGTCACCCGAGACACGTATAGTTTTGTTACGATTGACTTGACTGGTGGACCGCAGCGCGGTCTCGCCACCGGGGTTGGTGGGTGAGGGAAGTATCGTTTGGATCAGGACACAGTAATTTAACAGTCATGATAAACATATACAATTACCAGATCTGCCAGCAATGCCGTAGCAGGATCTACTGAACAACGTCACAAAGCTGCGTGCGATCCACTGCAACATTGATGCACAAAAGCGTGTCGAATATTTATTACGGTCTCCACAATACGCACGGAAAGATGGCTTTAAACAAACATTTGCATCCCTGATTAAATTAATAATGGATAGTGCATCAAGACCGTGGAAACCGAGGAGAAAGGTAACGAAGTCGCAAATGCTATCTCCAAGATGATGGGAAGAGAATTGTAACTGGGTCAAGAGCATAAGAAAGCCCCGAAAGCAACTGCAGAGATTATCGAACAATTGTCATCGTCGACTGCGGAAATCCAAGTAGACTAGATGAAACCAAAGAAGACATCGTAGAAGGGTTACGAGAGCTTTGATGTGATTGTAAAAGGTACCCAGGTGCTGGACGAAGAAGTAATATTCCATCACCACCACTACCGGTATACAAGTCAATGATGAGTTCCCTGTAGCAATTATTTCCCGAAGAAGGAAGTTAGTGGATTTTTATTACATCCCATAATGCTATTTACCTCAGACAACACAACGTTGTCTATATCTTGATTAAGACATCAGCGGAATCAAGTGATTACAATGTAAGAAGATCAAATACTAAAACCAATTACGTAAATGAGATGTGCATGTATAATGTGATTGAAAAAGGATAAAAACTGATACCAAACTCGTGCGCTTAAACTCCAAATATGCACTTGAGTTAAGCAACAATTATAAGGAAAATTATAGCAGTCCTAACTGAATCGAATGATAATATGTAACTGAAACAAATAATCAACAAGGAATAATGAATGGGAATTATAAACAAATATGGGTCTTTCACCATCGACGATCAATGCTGAGAAATCAACACAAAAGCCAACATTGTTACATCTACCACAATGGGTATCAAAGCATGGATTTACACAGTTCTGATTAGGGTGAATAAAGTATGGGATTTGTACAAATATGATTACTATTTCATCCCCAACTGGGATATGTAGAAATATGTTTTCAGTCAAATAGTGAGACTGAATGCATTTTGGATTTTCACTGAAATAGTTATACTGCTAAATTCAACAACGTAACATATAACTAGTTATGTTCCGTTGACGACCATGCGGACTTTTCAGTCCCACCGCTCTGTCGGACTATCAAAGTGTCACTACGAATTGCCTACCACACACAAAATCTGCCGAAGGATCCATCAAGAGCCCTCTTGCTCGATGAAGACCCGTTGGTCCCGAAGTTGTGGTCTCTCGCCACGAGAATACCGCTAAATTCAACCGAGCAAAGGTTACCACCGATAGCAGAACACATATAAAACCGCAATAAGTTCTACGACTCCGCACCCAAAGATATCAGCTCTACAGAAAAAACACCTCCAAAATCACACCTCACAAATTCAGACGATAGGCACACCTACAAATTTACATTTTCAAATCGAGACACATTCATTTCTCCAAATTCACGCCTCCAAAATCCAGACATACAAATCCAGACAGATGAAAATATAATAACTAAAGCCATGTAGTACACGAGACATGGTCACGTACAACTGCAAAGATATACTTTACGCATGAAGTTGCTGGTTACATATTAAAGCATTTCATCGGAACTACCGTACGAAATAAGTATTTTGATAATCACGTTCTTATATGAATATTCATTTGACAAGAATAATCTTAAAGAACTATACGAACTTGAATATTTCTCATCCTTTAATACATTCAACATTTAAATGACTTCAATTCGTTTGTTCAGGAATAAAATGGCTACCTTTAAAGGAGGCTATAGTCTGTCTAATAACATGGCGTTTTATGACATTGGTCTGACTATATGTAGAATTTAGAATAAATACATGCAATATAACAAACAATTCTATCGTTATTAAAATACAGATGTCAAAAAAGAATGTAACTTTATATTTCACATAGCTGTACAGCTGAAAATTGCTATGGTAAAGTGGTCAGCTTCCTGACAAAATTTCTGAGATGTTGTGACGTTGCTGTCTACATCTAGTCTATAAGTGTCCAGCTTATGGTGCAATATATGGCCAAAAAGCTCAAGGTTATCGGTTTTCACACTGCAAGCAATTTGCACATGCATCTTGGGACGAACCGAACTCAATATTTGGAACTAATTTGAGATGTAAATAAACCAAGCTCGGGTAATGCAGTACACGGGAACGAAACCCAAGCACATTTTATTTCAGGTATAATTCATACACATTAAATTTACAAAGTTCCGTGACATGCAATATCAATAAAATGCGTCAAAAATAGATACCTAAGGAAATTACTGGGAAGAATCAATCCGGGGGTCCCTCGTAGCTAAATACTTTAAACAAGTTGAAAGGTTATATATCAATAATTTATTCTAAAAGCAGAAGAGAAAGAAAACGGATACATGAGGAAACCGGTGTTCTCATCCGCGCGAACCTGAATCCATACGTGAAAAGTATGGAAGCAAAAACCACCTGTGGAAGAAGGTCGTGGTTGAACAGTGTGTTACCAACAACAAATTAATGAACTCTCACATCTTCTAGAAACATTTGTAGGGTCAGTTCGTACAGGAAACAATGATGATGAGTTCTGAAGCGATTTACATTGAACGAATTCGTGTTGTATACGAACTACAGGCTGCATTTAATCGTGTCTTAGCAAATGCGGCTCCTAGCAGCAAAGACCCTAAAATTTTCATGCGTGAATACGAGCCCATACTCAACTCTGCCATCTCGATCAAATCTGCAGCGAACGCAGTTGATATTACACGTTCGTCAATAAAAACACGTTTGGGTTGGCCTGAAGACACTCACGTGGATGAAGAAATCTGACACGTAGGATACCTTATCTCCCCAAACCTTGCCAGGATCACGTCGACGATTCAGAACAATTTAACCTGTGATGCCATTAGTGAGCATTATGGTCTTCAGCAAGCAAATCTGCCCAGGAGCAATTTCTGTTTGAGTTTTATATTGACTTTATATTGATTGCTCCATGTTATAATCACAAGTTGACGCATCTTAGTTTACTCTATGGACCAGGATGGACACATCTTGGATCCCTGCATGGAGACCTGGACCATACTTATGTACATTAGAGATCGGCCTCATTTAATAAAGAGTAATACCCATAATTGCTAACCTGAGAAAACACGCTTAAATGACATTACAAAACTGGCCTTCGTGATGCCCAGCGGCTGTAAGCAGAAGCTGACAAAGTGCTCGCGGCCTTGTCTTCATATTCTGAACTGATCGATCGACATATTGGAATTCGAGTCATCGATAGAATGACAATATCTGCAATTTACTTTTTGGATAGGCTGGATTACAAAATATCACACAGTAGAGTACCTTTCTGAGACATTGGACAGAATATGCACTATCTTGAAATAGACAAGCAAGTCAGACTGAGCGAGAAAACCTAACAAATAATTTAATTATCAAACTTGTAAATGAAAATGTGAGAGGCACATACAGTATTATGAAGTGAATCAAAAATGATCCCAGAAGATTTCTATTAAAGTCCAAAAGAAAGAAAAGTTCCGTATACATTTCAGTACCGGAAATTCTCTGGTCCACGAAGAATCGTGATGTTGCCAAAATGGCGTTTTCCAAAAATCCCTTGAATAATTCACAATTGTTCCAGAATAATATTATAGTCAAATGAACAATTTTTATTTCTACTGAACAGTCCAAATAAATATTTTTCCTCTAAAATAATATCTAAGTACAACCTAAAACAAGTAGTCTGGCTTGATGTTATAGCAGAAACACAAGAAATAAAAATGACTCCAAAATATAAAGAATGTGTTTGCTCAGTTCTCTCCTTATATACATATTCAAGAGTCTATTACGACTATATGTCGCAATATACGTGACGTATTACGTCGATGTGAAAGATTTAAGATTCATTGTTCTACATCGACACAGATAAGTACTGCCAATGTCAGGTAAGTACATTCTAATGTCGCTCTTTATTGTAATAAGGCTTTTCTCAAACTTAGAAAATCATAATTCATAGGAATCGATCCCCGATCCTACCTAACCTACCCATTCTCTCTCTCTCTCTCTCTCTCTCTCTCTCTCTCTCTCTCTCTCTCTCTCTTTGTAAGGTTCTACATTGAACATTTGCGTCACATTGTTTTGGAAAGAATCGAAATGCCACAAATTCCATCCAGCGAGATCACCAGTACAATTTTCGCTGCGAAGGATGTTTATTTAATACGTTCCATTTGTTTTCCCGAGAATACTGATTATATGTAAATAAAATACTAGTGAATATTTTATGGACAATAAATATTTATTGAATGTCATGATTACAGAATTTAGAACTGATATATATATATATATATATATATATATATATATATATATATATATATATATATATATATATATATATACCACATACATTAAAAATAACATGGCTTTTAAAGTGTTGGTATTTAAAATATAATATATACCAATGTCTGCCACAAATGGAATTACGCGATTTGTGTGACCTCTTTAGTTTTCTCCAGGCTTAGTCGTTTGATGTTTACAGCTGTCATGGACGTGTCCTCTGTATTGACCGGTAATGTGGCAGTGTTCTCTTACCATGGTATGGGCCGGCTATTTTTGGCAAATGTGATAGACCGTAGCGACTTCTAACACGTCGGTGTTTTCAGGTGTCGTCACCAATGGGCGAGGGATGGCTTTTTCCTCTCGGAAGAACGCCATCTCTTTCTCCAGACTTTCGATGAGTTAGACAAAATGAGTCCTTAACTCTGTATACCACAGTTGGTTTACTTTTGCCATCACATCTCTTGATGACGTAGCTGATGCAGCATGGGGGTTGACTAGATGTCTTACATCTATCGCTGTAGGTGGGTTCGACCTCTTCTTTTTTTTACTGGCATGTTAAGGACCTCAAGGTCAGCTTGGATAATATAGAATAGGACCATCTCATGAAAGGGGTGATTAAGGTAAAGCTTATTCTTTCCTGGCTCTGGGAGAAAGGTTCTCTGAGGTTTTGAGCCTATACTTCCACAATGCATAACCTTGCTTTTGAGAAGGTCAAATCGGTTAAATCCATGCAAACATCGTCAACAAACGCGATTTCGACCATTATGTTTATGACTGTTATACACCATCCTGGAAAGATCTTTGATCCATGCTAGTGCTGTTTATCATCTCCCAACAGTAACAACAATTTAATCGCCTTATACGTGTCTTTATCAGAAATTCGTATGTGACAGAGGGAGTGGTCGAAGGCAAAATCCTTAACAGCCATGGTACGGTTAAGTTCCTCACATTTGGTAATGTCAGAGAATTTCGTCGGAAACTCTAAGCTTTCCTTGATATTCACTCTAATTATTAGGACGACTGGTCATGTCATTGGCAGGATAAAGGGTGGAAAGAATGACCCATTCAAAACATCGGGCGTTGTGGTTTTCTACATTAATGACGGCCCCCCATGGGGATCCGTTTGGTTCTATTAATATGTTCCGTTCCTCAAAATGGGCCGTAGCGAGAAATGTAAAGTTTTATCTCCTCCCATCTGACAAGCCTCCAGCCTGATTCTTTGTTGGCAAACTTTCCCAATCAGCTCATCAGTGTCATCGGTCAACAGCGCCACTCTCGGCTGATAATAGGGTCGACATGGAGATAGATTTCCTTTTGTTGTAAACTTTTCTATCTGAGCCTTAACATTAAGGTCAAACTTCACTCCCTTCTTTCCTATCTCCTATGTCAGGATATTGATCAATCCTGGGGTTTGAGGCCGATTAGCTTGGAGATCTCCATTTCAAGGTGGTAGCTTCGTGGTATTAAGACTTCATCGTCGACAAAGATTTTTTCCTTTCCAGAAATACTGGGGGTACCGCCTGGGGGAGGTCTCTTGGCCGGCTCATCGGTAGCTGGCTGGAGATCTGCCACTGGGACAGGTTTGGTTAAGAGTAATAGACAGGAGTGGGTGGGACGCGTTGGAGATGGTGGACAGGAGGGAACGGGGAGGATTGTGCGTTGTGAATGGAGGGAGAGATAGACCTGGAAGGGCTCTTGTCAGCTTTCAAGGTCTCAATGCGAATCAACAGGACGGATAGCTCGTTGCGGGGCCTTGTCAGCTGTTAAAGCCTCGTATACCTCTCCGCCAATTTGGCATGCTGGCTATGGGACTTTGGTGGGGTATATCGTTTGTGTTGAGGGGCAACTGCTTGAGTTGGCGGGAAGTTGCCATCGCGCTTGGCAGGTAGGTTGGCAGCTTGGTGGACCTGGCTACCGTTCTCAGACAGCCAATACTAGCAGTGATCGTTGATCTTTCCCTCATTTAACTGGATATCCATAAGCTCTATAGTAAGCATGGTTAGCAAACTCCTTTTATATAGTCTTTTGCTAATTAGAATGTAGCGCGATACACGGTATACCCTAAGCATGTCATCTTTCTAATTGGTACATTGCTCACATACCAATCAACCACTGCAACCCCTCGTTATGACTACTCTACCATGACCTACAGAGGCCTACCTAGACCACTCAAAGTCTCAGAGGGTCTAGTATAAAAACCGTTGGTAGCAACGTGTCATATCGGTGATCTAATGATGTCGTTTCACTACTACTAACTTATTTTTTTAAATAATCACTAAAACAAATATTACAAGTAATAAGCTATGTAGTGCTTCAGAATCGTTACAAGTATGAAAATATAAAGACGTCTAATCAATTTTAATCCTTTAATTTCTTGTATTTTAAAGTTTGGCCACTTATGCAGAAAGGAAGTTATATTAAGACAGTTGTTACACATACGAAATAGCCTCCCGTGATTGTGTCGAGCACTGCCGCAAGAAGATATCACTGCTATAAGAAAGAATGTACATAAAAATTGACGGATACGTTTCCGGATTGTATTCAAAATGTGCAGATTATGTTTAACGAATAATTCCGGAAATTGCTACGGCTTAACAGAACTCCATTGTATAGCTTTCAAAAATGTATCATTGAGGAAAAGGAAGGATAATGACTGTAGCTGCATACAGTGATATATATGGCCTTGTATATCACTGATATGTAATAACATACTGTGAGGTTTTGGTTGTGGGGGATTGGGGGTGGGGTGCCTCCAATATTTATTTAAATTATTGTACAAGTCCCACCCAGGCTCGTTTTGGTTGGAAGTTGATTTAGTGACAGTTAGATATACAGCTCCGAGCCCCCAGTCAGCAATGCCGACGGTTAAATGAATAAAGATACAAAAAAAAAGGGTGAAGTTCAATAATGACAATTTAATAACAGTTAAAAGATCAATAGTTCGAATTTCCCAAATACAATTCTTCCGCTCGACCCTTTTCTAGCCTATCGCATCATTTGATTCGTAGTGTGAGAGATTTCCACCTGTCCTTGTGTACTACTCATCTGTGTATTCTTCTCTATCTCCTAATTCCCTCTCGTCCTCCCTGACTCCCTCCAAGTTCCTTCTCCTCTTCCTCCTCTATTTCCTCCTCCAGACCACTTTCCTCCTCCTCCCCTTCTACCCCTCTTTCTATGTCGACTGCACGTTGTCGACTCCGACTGCACTGTCAGTCTCACTTCCGTCTCCCTCTTAGAGACTCGGGACTACTAACTTGCACCGGAAGTTCTGTCCCCGAAAAGCTTCCTGTGAAAACACAAGGATGGTACAATATTTCCCTCAGCGCTCACATCTCACACTACACACAGCCTATCATCAGATAAGGCTATTAAATTTCACCGGCCACGCATTCATTCACACCGAAATACGCATACATTCTTCTATGGTAAAATACAACATAATAACACAACATGATGAAAGCATGGTATTAATTACTCTTATACATACAACAATAAATTGCTTCACATCAGTACATACTTATAATTCCATTACACAAACCAATAAACAACAATCAGACGCATATCTTCACATCACAACTCATACCAAATATACAAATATTCAAATATCCATGCTCTGATATATTCACACATCTATCGTAACTAATCGTACATACATCAATCATTTTCCTAAACTCCAATTCAAACATGCGTAAACTCTAACATAACGCATTACTAAAAGTACTGGTTACTACGAAGTAACCTACCAGCGAATTACAATATTAATTCTGACGAACTAGCAATCTACATAGTTCTCTACGTAAACTCAAATTCATGTCTCAAATACGCTTATACATGAAACACTACAAGGTAATTCTACATACTAAAACAATCCCAGTAATTAAGTATACATGCTACAAATACTTACAATTATGACGCCGTAATGTTTTGCAAAAATAGCTTACTGACCTTGTCGAAGCTTTTCCTTGTCTTACAGTTCTGGTCCTAAGATTCCCGCCAACTTACGAGTGGCTTCTCTCCCGCTAGATCTACTTCTCATAATCTGCCCAGGTATACTGATAAATTTACTGCACGTTTAAGCTAAAATTTCGATCTAAGGTTTACTCCCACCCCCTATCTTAATTCCAATTGGATGTCGCTGTTGACGGTCCCAATCAAACTTACTGACAATGTCTTCTCGCTTGTCTGTCTACGTGGCGGGTGAGAACACGCCCCGTTCACCCTGCGGGCTTCCCTTTGATCCCTGGACCCATGGTTTAACGTCTGGGTGTGAGGACGACAAGCCCTTTGACTGGCGGCTATTCTATGATCTGGGTGGCTGGCGACTTGCATACTCAATTAACACTACTTTCGGCTATGTTTACACATGAAACGCGGTCATAATATATCCAACTTTTATACATTTCCTGATACCTGGACTGCGAAACGTGACAAGTGGGGTCTATCGTCCGGGATATTTTGAACAAATGAATGACAGAGCTGACTGGGCAGATATTGAATAGAAATAGGGTAACACAGCAGTGATAAATTTGGTTATTATTTCTGCAAAGAATTACGAGTTTGAATCGAGTCAATATCTATGCGTTGTGTAATTTGTGCATGCCATTGTTGATATTTTCTTTAATGGTTCTTATGACAGTGTAAGAAATTAAGATTCCGTACCTGAAGTGCTCGATAGTGTGGTCGTTGTCTGAATTCAGGTTAATTCAGAAGAAATATTGCCTTTAGTTACTCTTGCGAGAAGAGCTAATTAAAGAAGTCCCGGGGGAGTAATTGCACATTTGGTGCGAGCAAGCTGAATTTGGGAAAAATTCAGAATTTTGTACTGCCAAAAGCTGTTAGGTTGTTTTGAGTGATTTAAGTAAGTCTGTAGGTTAAGACTTTACTAGAACAGGATACGGGTAAGTATTCTTAGGGAAACTGTTTCCTGTAAGGCAGTAAGAAGTTAGTGAATACCTGAGCTAAGTAAATTGTTTGGTGATACAATCGAGTAGACTAGAATGGCAACTGATAGGCAGTTAGACAGAGAGTTTAAGTCAATTGGCAAAGACGAATTAGGTTATGAAGGGACCCAATTAGCGGAATTTGTAGAGCGGAGTCTCAAGGAACACAGAGAACAGCAGGCGGCAGAAAAGGAAAGAATGAGACAAACCGAGGAAAAAGAAAGAATGGGACAAGCCAAGGAAAAAGAAAGAATGAGACAAGCAGAGGAAAAAGAAAGAATGAGACAAGCCGAAGAAAAAGAAAGAATGAGACAAGAACGGGAAAAAGAAAGAGAAATCGAGTTAGCCAGATTGCAAGCCGAAGAAAGAGCCAGGGAGAGAGAACATGCGTTAGCCATGGAGAGACTAAGGATCGAAGCGGAATCTAGGAGGGGCGAAGAACTGAATGAACATTCAGGACCCTCAAGTAAAAGATCAGAGGATACACATATCGTCCAGATAACCATGCCGATGTTTAACGACAAGAACGAAATCATCGATAACTTTTTAACGCAGTTTGAAAAGTTAGCTTTAGTCCATCATATACCCAAAGACCAGTGGGCCATTAATATCTCTGCATTTTTGCAAGAAGCTGCCAAGGATGTCTACCATAATATGGCACCCACTGAAGTAGATGACTACGACGCTCTCAAGAAAGCGCTGTTACGGCATTACGAGTTGTCGGCTGAAAGTTTTCGCAAACTTTTCAGAGAGTCATCTAAACGAACCACGGAGACACACGCACAGTTTCATACTCGTGTGCTTTTCGATAAATGGATTAAAATGACAGGTGCCGTGTTTACTTATGAAGGCATACGGGAAGAGATCTTGAAAGAACATGTCCTCAGTACGTATCGGAAAGACCTGATCGTACTTTTAGCGGAGCGTGATTTCACAACCTTGGAAGATATCAGTGTGATGGCTGAGAGATATGAGAGTGCACACTCTCGTCCGACCACATGGAGTGGCAGGGATCGAACCAGCGTCACTGACTTTAGAAGACCTAACGGTTTGACACCTCCTAGACGGAATGGTCAAAATGGTGGGAGGCTAGGAGCCGATAATCCCAGCCGTGATCAGTTCCGTGGCTTAGGAAAGTCCCAAGGGGTAGATAAAGGTACCCCTGTTAAGAAAGATGAACTTGTGTGCTACGGTTGCAACAAACCTGGCCATATTCACAAGAACTGCAGGAAATATCGTCCCACGATAAATGTAGTGACACCAGGCACTCGTAGAAAGTGTAAATCAGTAGAGTGGTCGAGAACAGCAACAGCTACGGTAAATGGAGAGAAGGCTACTGTGTTGTATGACACCGGTAGTAGTTATCCAGCTTTGGTGGATAGCAAATTTGTCAAACCTGCTGATTATACAGGTGAGACAGTGGAAGTTCAATTTGCTAATAGGAGTAAAGATTCCTTTCCAGTTGTTTACATCGATCTTGATTCGTCGTATATGAAATGACGAATTCAAGCAGCGTGCTTGTCAGGGTTGTCGCATGACGTAATTTTGGGATGTAGGTATGTGTTGCCACAGCCTAATCCTATGATGTGTACACCCGTACACGTTGGGTCCGTAGAGACGAGGTCTATGAAGCGAAGGTCAGGGTCGAAGCCGCTGAACCCCTCGACTTCGCCCATAGATAATTTGCTTACTGGTGAATTAAGGAGACTTCAAGAGGAAGATTCTACCCATAACAGGATATGCGGGTATGCAAAGGAGAAGTCCGTGCGGAACTTACCTAACGGTACGCCCGGAAAGGAGCCGAGAGGTATAAGCAAGTGACTGTACCTCGATCTAAGAGAGAAGAAGTGCTTAGGCTAGCACATGAGAGTCTACTCGGTAGTCACATGGGTGTGGCAAAGACGAGAGATAGGTTAGTGAGGGAGTTGTACTGGCCAGGTGTGTATGGGGATGTAAGGAGGTTTTGTCTGTCGTGTGACAAGTGTCAGCGGGTGGCACCTAAGACCTCACATCACCCAGTGCCACTAGGAACCACCCCTCTGATTGATGAACCTTTCTCAAGGGTGGCTATGGATTTGATAGGTCCGATAAAGGATGCGTCAGAAAGTAGTAATCGTTATGTGTTAACGATTGTTGATTATGCTACCCGATACCCGGAGGCCGTTGAGTTGAAGAACATTGACTCAGTTACGGTGGCTGAAGCTTTGTTAGGAGTTTGTTCCAGAGTTGGTGTTCCTGAAGAGATACTAACTGACCAAAGGACGCAGTTTGTTAGCCAGGTGATGGAAGAAGTGAACCGGTTACTTTCCATTAGGCAACTGACTACTACACCGTATCACCCGCAGTGCAATGGTCTAGTAGAGCGTTTCAATGGGACGTTTATGCAAGCTCTGAAGAAGCTGTGCGAAGGTCGACCCAAAGACTGGGATCGATACCTTCCCGCGATCCTTTTTGCGTACCGCGAAGTACCCCAAGCTAGTCTAGGATTTTCACCTTTTGAACTAGTCTATGGGAGGACAGTGAGAGTACCCATGGCTGTATTAAAACAGTTATTGACGGATGAGAAGGCATCCGAGGAAGTACGAACAACGTATCAATATGTTGTTGATCTCCGTAACAAGCTGGAGGAAGTTTGGAACTCGGCCCAGGAGAATCTCCGTGACGCACGGGGACGTCAAGCCAAGTACTATGACAAGAGGGCGAAGGAACAGAAGTTTGAAGTTGGTGACATATATATATATATATATATATATATATATATATATATATATATATATATATATATATATATATATGGTTTCCAAGCCATTATTCAGAACAAAATATATAGAAACAGATTTTAGAAATGAGGTTTCCAAGCCATTATTCAGAACAAAATATATAGAAACAGATTTTAGAAATGAGTCGGCACCTAAAAGTGGATTTCAAACACACGGAAACCACGAAAAGACAATTTTACAACGTTACAATAAATGTTTTAAATGCTGGTGAAAAGTAAGTCAATATGACAAAAATGATTACTATTATTTCGAGATTGTCTAGATATTGTCACAATCTTTCATATCTTGATACTGTCACCACGTGTGCAGTGACAGTATATTTGAAGAATCAAAAGGAGTACTCTTTCATCAATAAGAATACACTTGTTTACTCCCGCTTCGAAGGCGGTCTACGTTCTCAACCCGAGAACTAGCCTCTAGATGGTTCTCAAACCAGGGTCATGGCCTTTGGGGGAGAAGAATCACAAGAACATTGTACTCGGATCAGAAACCTTATTCTCCTGTCTCAGCCAAGGTCATCCAAGTTTTCATCGTGCGAGAACTAAAAAAGCAAAAACAAAAAAAACAAAAACAAAAAAAAAAAAACAAAAAAAAAAAAAACAATAAGCAATAATTAAGCTAATGAAGTATGACATTACCAATGCGTTAGTAGGGAGGTTTTTTGCAAAAGAAAGGCTGGTTGGTTGGTTGATTATATGGTTGGTTTCTAAAGGCTCTGCCATCACTTTATTTAGCTACAGTACAGAGAGGATATGAGAGCCAAATGAGTTTCCTGATGACACAACAACGCAATATTGGTCTGGTGCGACCTTTGAATTACGAGTTATAGCCATTGCCAAATTAGCTACTGCGGTTCTCCTTCAAAACCATATTTTCCTTTATATTCTCTATATCCATCATATCTTTCGTCATATTTTCTTTCTTATTACCTCTACATCATTCTGCCAGGTTAATAAAAGAAAATGGATGTATGTTATAAAAGATACTTAATATAATGAGAAAAGAGAAATAATTCCATTCCCTAAGCATTCTTTTTCTTTTTTTATCTATTATTATTATTATTATTATTATTATTATTATTATTATTATTTTAAATGCTGGTGAAAAGTAGGTCCATGGGAACGCAAATGATTACTATTATCGGATGCAAGAGGTCGCAGGTTCGAACCCCGGCCGAGCCATACCTAAGACTTATAAAAAAAATTAAAAAAAAATAAAAAATAAAATGATACTAGCAGCTGCCTCGCTTCGCTCTCAACAGTAAGAGGTTAGTGTTAGGATGTGACTGGGTGGGACATCATGCTACACGTCTGCGGCATGATGCCTCAGTGCTAGACATCACTATAAACTGCCACACTACAGACATTGTAGCGGTATGATTTAAAAATTTTAAAAATCCAAATCACACACACACACACACACACACACACACACACACACACACAGTCTAATGCCGGGAAGATATCGTTTAAGATTGAAAAATTGCTGGGTAAAGATGTAGGCCAAAGCAAAGTTAGTGTACAAATATAGATCTTATGATAAGGTATGGCATTCTGTTTCACGGTGTTGGGGGTAGTTGTTCAATTTCTAATAACAATTTCCAATTACAAATCTCTCTTTGCTAAATATTATGTCTTCCTTAAAGATGAAGCATTATTGTAAAATCTCCTTTAGATTTGCAAAACATGTTACTGTTTATAGCAATAAAATGTAAAATCAAAGTCGAATCACGTCGCTGTTTTCAATGTTAGATGTAAGAAGGCCTTGAATTGGATGTATGATCATATGCGTTTTCTTCGATATAGGTACCTAAAATTAGCATGAAAGGGTGATCTTATGTCAAAACCTGTCCCCAATACTGATGCTAAAGTTAGAAAAACAACTTACTAATTTCATCTTTTGAATGGAATGTAAAACTACATTATATTACTCATTCCAGGTAAGGAAAATGTCCAGAAATAAATTAGAACGAAAAATATACAAATAAGGTGTTATTTTCAATATGAGCTTTAGAGGGAAGCAATTTAAGCATAGTCCACACATACCAAGCGGAATGCATTCATGAAGGAGTTACTTCCCGTACAATTTATCTGTATCGAATTCTCCAATAGGAGGTGCCGTAGCGGACAAAAGCTGGTCCAATCAGAAAGTTGCACTTGAAATTTCGATGTCGTATGTCGAGAAATCTAATATCACGTGTTGGATCAAATTGCAGGTCCTTAAAGTTCCATTTTCTAGGTTGAGATTTTAGATTTTACATGTTCAATTTTACAGTGGTGGTTTAAGGTTATATTTCCTATGTCGACGTTTTACATTGTATAGTTATTTTGAATTACACAGCGGTGGTTGAAATTTCAATATCATATGTCGAGAATCCCTAATTCACACGTTGAATGAAACTGTTTGCGATGAAAGTTCCATTTCATATTGAGTGTTCAGATGTATCATTTGTGTATTCAGTTTATGCATTTACAGTCTGAATCTTATCATTCGTGGTCTGAGAATTACTAAGAACTTCTTCGCTAGAGGTCGCTCTGGCTAAAAGAACCGCGTTATTTTTAAATATGGAATATTCCCGTTGATTGCTTTTGATGAGCGACAATACAATGAAATATCTACTTATATTCGTTATTCTGCTGCTCTTTATTGAAGAAACTGTAACTAGTGAGCTGCAGGACTACATTTCAAGTATATATCATGATCTACAACTGTTACAAAATTGTGCTGAGGATGATCTAAATATTTTGGAGTTCCTGGAACGGAGGTTTGAGGACCATGCAAGGTTAATTGTAATCATCGTTGGAATAATGCAGGAGAGCAACACCCAGATTCTTCTTCTTCTTCTTCTTCTTCTTCTTATTATTATTATTATTATTATTATATAAATTTGGTGCAGTATGTGTGAATGTATTTAAAATTGAGAAATGGATATGAACAACACTGACACGGCCTTTTTCATCGGTAAATCTGCGACCAAAAATGTGTGCCTGTTGCACTGGTTTCAAAGTCAGGGTAGGTAGGTATTTTTTAAACAATATATTGTTACGTATATGTAATTAAATTGCTTGTGTGTTAGTTTTAAATTTTTTTCTTATTTTTATTTTTGTTTCATTACATTTTATTGTAATGATTATTGTAGGGATTCAAAATTCTTTTTCAGTAATTCTGTTTATCTAAAACGTAAAACGTATTACATTAGTAATATTTTTAGTTTACCTTGGTCCGCGGTAGTGTAATCGCTATGCGAATACGATTGGCTGTTTTCAAGGTCCTTTTTGACCTACGTGTTAATCTGGATAAACAATGTTTTATTTTTATATTTGTTTTAGAGTGATAGTCTAGTTCTTAGATAGAGCTACATGCAAATTGGCAAATATCTTATTATGTATTTCAAGTGTTATTAGATCACGTAGTCTGTCTCGCGAGAACGGGATGATAATTCGGGTGAATATATAACCCTTTCTGAGCGCTCGTCAGTCAGTAGTATTCCTGATACCTAGAAGGCTGGATAGGTTACCAGATTGTTTTGAAATTCATTGGTGTTTGGAATTTAAATAATTTATTCTCTAGAAAACCAAACGAGTTTACTGTTTTATAAATTCTGGGAGAAAGAAATTCAGTGGAAATTCATTCTGGAATTATTCGGAAACATAAACTGTGATTCAATTGAGGAATTGTTGATATTCGTACATGGACCACATCTGACGTCATCACCTTCCATATTTGTATGTCATCGAGATTCGAACATGGATTCTAATAGACCTATTTAGTGATATGACTTGTATTTTTCATTCTTAGGATTAAATTTTGGATTATATTCACAAACCGTAAGTCCTATTTTCCAGTTTTTACATTGTTTTCTAGGGAAATAAATTATTTTGTTAAAATATACAAAGCTTGTTGACTTCACTCTTTTCTTCTGTTACATTTGTACGAGCCTACACGTAACAGGAGAAAATTGGGGGCTCGTCCGGGATATAAGAATTTGGTTAAATATTTCAGAAAATTGTTTTTCGAAATTTAAATTCCCCTACTTTCCAAATCCCAAGTACTATTTTACATTTTTATGTGAAATCTTAAGTGAAAACAACAGGCTTTCATTTACAATGTCATCAAAAGTGGAAATATGTCTTTCTAATCCAACTCAGGAGCAGCTGGATAGTCTGAAAAAAGATGAGTTGCTTGAACTTGCCAGAAAGTATAAAATCTTCCCTGACGAAACAAGAAATTAAAAATATTTTGATCCAATATTTGGTGGGGAAAAATATTTTTGATAAAAGTGTTTTGGCATCAGTCAGTAAGACTATGACAGACACTGACATTAAAGTAATGGAATTAAAAATGAAATATAAGATGGAAGCAGAGTTAAGGAAGCTCGAGCTTCAGAAAGAAGAAAAAAAGAAACAAATGCAGTTGCAATTTGAAGAGAAGCAATTGCAAATACAGTTTGAAGAAAAGGAGAGAGAGAGACAGGAGAGGGAGAAAGATAAACAATTACAATTTGAAAAAGAGGAGAAAGAGAGACAGGAGAGGGAGAAAGATAAACAATTACAATTTGAGAAAGAGGAGAGAGACAGATACAATTACAAAGAGAGAAGGATAAAAGGGAATTTCAACCTAGAATGAAAGAATTTGAGCTGGCAAGTGGCAAGCACAATTCCACTTCACATACAGATTCAAGTTTTGCCATTACAAAAAATATTAGGGTAGTTCCCCCTTTTAGAGAAAAAGAAGTAGACAAATATTTTCCTCTTTCGAAAAAGTTGCGGAAAATTTGAAATGGCCAAGGGAGTATTGGACTCAGCTACTACAATGTGTACTAGTTGGTAAAGCGAGTGATATTTACCATTCAATGTCAGTACAACAAAGTTTTGACTATGATTTGGTTAAGGAGTGCATTTTAAAGGGTTATGCGTTAGTCCCTGAGGCTTATCGGCAAAAATTCAGAAACTATAAAAAATAAGCTGGACAGACTTATGTTGAATTTGCTAGAGAAAAAGAGCAGTTATTTGAGAGATGGTGCTTAGCCCAGAAAGTTGAACATGATTATGAAAATATCAAACAACTTGTGTTACTTGAAGAGTTTATGAACCGTGTCCCTAGTGACATTAAGAATCATCTTGAAGAGCACGAGATTGAAACCTTGGAAAATGCTGCTCTTGCTGCTGATGAGTACTCCTTAACTCATAAAGTTCCTGTTGTAGGCAAATCATTCACTCAGCAGTCTACTGGTAGAAATGTATTCCAGCCTAATACAACTCCTCTTAAAAATCAATCTGGTACAACTTCTAAAAATCAAGCTTCTGATAAACTTGATTCAAAATCATTGTCTATTCCTATGTGTACCTATTGCAAAAAAAAACGACGTGTCATCTCTGATTGCTTTAAATTGAAATATAGGCATCAGAATCAAGATAGACCTATCCCAAATGCTCTTATTTCTAAGAGGTTAAGGTCACGGTCATGTATTGAAAGCAATACATTTGTTGGGTCTCATAAACCCCAGTCTGATTTTATTATGGAGAATTATGAACCATTCATGTCGAAGAGTTCTATATCACTCTTGGGTGATTCGGCCAATCCTATCCCTATTAAAATTTTAAGGGATACAGGTGCTTCTCAGAGTCTTTTAGTGTCAGGTATTTTGCTTTCTTCTGAGAAGTCATGTTCTAATAAGAGTGTTCTCATTCAGGGAGTAGAATGCGGCTTTGTTAATGTTCCTCTCCATTCTGTAAATTTATCATCAGACTTAGTTTCAGGACCTGTGACAGTCGGAATAGTGTCTAATTTACCCGTTGAGGGCATTCATTTGTTGCTAGGCAACGACCTAGCTGGAGACAATGTTGTGGTTAATCCACTTGTAACTGACAAGCCTTCTTTGGATCAGAAAGTTGATCCTATTGAAAAACAATACCCTGATTTATACCCAGCTTGTGCAGTTACAAGAGCTATGTCAAAAAAAAAGCTCTTGAGAATGATTTTGATAAGGAAAATATTCCTTTAGCTGACACATGTATTGGTCAGGCTTTTGATGAGGTCACTTTCACTTCTAATTTGGATCAATCGAAATTAGATTGTAGTTCCAAAATCTTACAGACAGGAAATACTTAGTTCACAGTGATCCTCTTTTAAATACTCATTCTCTTCTATCTAATCAGGGTGATAAACGACAATCACTTGTCGTCGAACAGGAAAAAGATCCTGAGATCTCCCGTTTGTTTCAGAGGGCCATTAGTGAAACTGAAGCCACTGAAGTACCTGTCTGTTATTTCATTAAAAATGGAATTCTTATGAGAAATGGAGACCTCCCGAGGTACCTGCTAATGACGAATGGTCAGTGAACTATCAGATTGTAGTTCCCAAATCTTACAGACAGGAAATACTTGGTTTGGCCCATGAAACTCCTCTGGCTGGTCATTTAGGGATAAATAAAACTTATCACAAGATCTTGACTCACTTTTATTGGCCAAAAAATCAAAAGTGATGTTTGTAAATTTTGTAGATCTTGTCATACTTGTCAAATGGTAGGAAAACCCAATCAGAAGATACCTAAGGCTCATCTGCAACCTATTCCTGCATTTGACGAACCATTTAGCAGAATTATGGTAGATTGTGTTGGTCCGTTACCTAAGACCAAGTCAGGCAACCAATATTTGTTGACCATTATGTGTGCGTCAACAAGATTCCCAGAGGCAATTCCTTTGAGGAATATTATAGTAAAAGCTTTGATAATGCTTTTTACTCAGTTTGACCTTCCTAAATCTGTTCAATCAGGTCAAAGGTCAAATTTCATGTCTGGAATTTTCCAGCTTGTTACGCTTGAATTTGGCACTCCGCAGTTCAAGTCAAAAGTGAAACTATGGTTTCACAAAACTTTACTTGAGAGAACATTTGAGTTTTGTAATAGAGTTCATTCTCTCTTGCTCATTCTTCAAAATTTTCTTCAAGTTAGATTTTACTGCCTTTACAAAGTAAAGAAGAAAATGAATGAGTTAAATTATAATTATAGTACTCTGGTCTAAATAAATTAATGGAATACTTGTATATTGAAAGAGATAGACAAGTAAATTATTACAATTAATTTAGTTTTACCTGTCCCACCAACTGAGGATTTAACTGAAGAAATTCAATTGGACACCATTGATCTTGGAGCAACAAATCTTCGGAATTCGGAAATTTTGAAAGATCTAGACCAGAAACTTTTACATTTGCAACAGCAAGAAAGAAATGAACTTAAACAATTATTATTCGAATATGAGCACTTGTTTCCGGATATTCCTACGAGGACAAACAAAATTTTTCATGACATTGAAATTGTAGATTCAAAACCTGTGCAACAACACTCATACAGGATGAACCCTCTCAAACAGGAATACTTGAAAAAGGAAATTCAGTATTTGTTGGAGAACGATTTCATAGAGCCCAGTAAAAGTGATTGGAGTTCACCATGCATACTTGTTCCAAAACCAGATAAAACTTTCCGTATGTGCACCGATTATAGGAAGGTGAACAGTGTGACAAAAACAGATTCATTTCCATTACCAAGAATCGATGATTGTATTGATAAAATTGGAAATGCCAAGTACGTCACCAAATTTGACCTTCTGAAAGGATTTTGGCAAATTCCACTTACGGAAAGAGGGAAAAAAATTTCGCCGTTTGTGACTCCAGATGGACTCTATCAATATAAAGTAATGCCATTTGGGATGAAGGGTTCCCCAAGTACGTTTCAACGCTTGATGAATATGATTACTTCCGGTCTATATAATTGTGATGCTTATATTGATGATGTCATCATCTACAACGACACCTGGAAAGGACATCTAGCCACGATTCGGAAATTCTTTGAAAGATTCACTGATGCTAATTTGACAATCAATTTATCTAAAAGTGAGTTCTGCCGTGCTTGTGTAACTTTTCTAGGACATATTGTGGGACATGGTCAAGTTAAACCTATTGATGCTAAGGTTAAGGCTATCTCTGATTTTCCTGTGCCTGTCAGTAAAAAAGCAATTAATGTGATTTTTGGGTATGGCCGGATACTATCAAAAGTTTTGTTCCAATTTTTCCAATATTGCTGAACCTCTGACAAATTTGTTAAGTAAGAGAAACAAGTTTCTCTGGACCGAAAAATGTCAGGAAGCTTTTGATAGATTAAAAGCCATACTCAAAAGTGCACCGGTTCTAACAGCTCCAAATTTTAATCAGTATTTTAAATTGTCTGTGGATGCAAGTGATGTTGGGGTTGGAGCAGTATTGATTCAAGAATACAGCAATGGTATTGATCACCCAGTGTGCTATTTCTCTAAGAAATTAAATAAGCACCAAAGAAATTACTCAACAATCGAGAAGGAATGTTTGGCTTTAATATTGGCATTACAGCATTTTGAAGTTTACATTAGCTCAGCTCCTTCTCTGGTTGTTGTGTATAGTGATCACAACCCCCTTACTTTCATCGACAAGATGAAAAATAAAAATCAAAGGTTATGAAGGTGGAGTTTGTTTTTGCAAGAGTATAATCTCAACATCAGGCACATCAAAGGAAAAGACAATTTGATTGCAGATGCACTTTCCCATGTATAGAAATATTATTTCATATACACTTTATATAATTCATAAGAATTTTCATGTAATTTTGTTTACCTCATGTATAATTTACATATGGTAAAAAAGAAAGCTTTATTACATAAATCTTTCTTTTTTCTTTATGGGGGGAAGTGTTACGTATATGTAATTAAATTGCTTGTGTGTTAGTTTTAAAATTCTTTTTTATTTTATTTTTGTTTCATTACATTTTATTGTAATGATTATTTTCAGGGGATTCGAAATTCTTTTTGAGTAATTCCGTTTATCTAAGACGTTAAAGGTGTTACATTTGCAATATTTTTAGTTCACCTTGGTCCGCGGTAGTGTAATCGCTACACAAATACGATTGGCTGTTTTCAAGGTCCTTTTTGACCTACGTGTTAATCTGGATAAACAATGTTTTATTTTTATATTTATTTTAGAGTGATTGTCTAGTTCTTAGATAGAGCTACATGCAAATTGGCAAATATCTTATTATGTATTTCAAGTGTTATTAGATCACGTAGTCTGCCTCGCGAGAACAGGATGATAATTCGGGTGAATATATAACCCTTTCTGAGCGCTCGTCAGTCAGTAGTATTCCTGATACCTAGAAGGCTGGATAGGTTACCAGATTGTTTTGAAATTCATTGGTGTTTGGAATTTAAATAATTTATTCTCTAGAAAACCAAACGAGTGTACTGTTTTATAAATTCTGGGAGAAAGAAATTCAGTGGAAATTTATTCTGGAATTATTCGGAAACATAAACTGTGATTCAATTGAGGAATTGTTGATATTTGTACAAGGACCACATCTGACGTCATCGCCTTCCATTTTGGTACGTCGTCGAGATTCGAACCTGGATTCTAATAGAACTATTTAGTGATAGGACTTGTATTTTTTCATTCTTAGGATTAAATTTTGGATTATATTCAGAAACCGTAAGTCCTATTTTCCAATTTTAACATTGTTTTGTAGGGAAATAAATTATTTTGTTAAAATATACAAAGCTTGTTGTCTTCACTCTTTTCTCTTGTTATTATTGTACGAACTTACACATAACAATATATATATATATATATATATATATATATATATATATATATATATATATATATATATATATATATATATATATATAGTTTAGGATATTGATTAGTATATAATGTATTAAACGCATCAAGTATCCTGGAACGCTGTATTATTGCGGTACTTAATGTTGTTATCGGTACATATTAAAACCGTTTTACTATTCCTGCATATTTGTAATTTGCAAAGTTTCTATGACATTCCTTCTTTCTATTCCAGCAAAACATCTTTGTCAATCGAAGCACGTAAATGTAATGAAAACAGCATATGATGGCTGACCCAAATTAACGTACCGTGGCGGAACAACTCTACATTATATTATCACGGTATTTACCTAACTTATATATGGTAGCACGCACTTATTACAATAAAAATAAATTGCAATTTACCTATGAGAAGGAATGGCCACGCTTGGACTGGCAAACTATTTCCACAAACGACAAAAGGATCCCATGATTAAATTGAACATACGAATGCAATTAAAGTTGAAATCCATTAATAACAACATTAGAAATTAAAAACAAATATAATTTAACATTAATGAATTTTAAATGCAATGTGGGCAAAGAAATAAAAAATTATTATTATTATTATTATTATTATTATTATCATTATTTTATTATTATTGAAATATTACGCATTTCAAGAAAGTTTAACTGTTATTGTATTCTTATATCTGTATGATAAGTATGATCATAAGCAACATTTTATCAATTTTTTTCCATATTGGCTACCAAGGAATGAAATTCCAAGCTTAAACTTGCAAGGACATGTACATCGCCATTGGTATATGACCTTTAATCATCAAATATCAGACGATACACTGAGTATATTTCGTAATCAAAGCCAATGCAGGTATAGCAGGTTCGACTGGAGTTCTGGGTACATGGAGAACTCACCCCAACTTACCTGGAAAACTGGAAAAGTCACCCTAGGGTGGTTGGAGAAATCGCCCTAGATTGTCTGTGTGTGTATATATATATATATATATATATATATATATATATATATATATATATATATACCCCACCAAATTTGTATCTATGATTTCTGGGGCGACTTCTTCAGACACAATGGGGAAACTTCTCCAACCACCATACAGCAACTTCTCCTGACACCTGGGATCAGTTCTCCATGGGGCAAGTTCTCCACTATTCCAAGTTTTGTATATGATGACCAACAGATATGCATGCACTTTACAAAAATGTGATGTTGATTGTTTTTCAATGTAAACTTATAAAAATTGTTGACATTTTAGAGGAAATTGTGCTATTATTAAATTTGGATCCTTATTGGCTACAACTTTACATTTGTAAATAATTGCTAGACGGCACGTGTCCAAAATTAATCAGAATATACCATTTGCCACAATAATATAGAGCCCACAATAATACAGTATTGGAATATACTGGGCTAAACTAGATGCACAAATTAATTTCTGGAATTTTTTTCTTTCGGGGGGATAGGGAGGTAAGTGTTAGGGTCATCAATGATCAGCCAACCGGAAACAAATTGTTTTGGTTTAGAGAAAATTCTCAAGATATATGTATAATTCATACTCAGCGGAGATTCAAACCCAGGTCTACGTAAGCGTACCCATTGCCTTTCCTGAAAGCACCAACCTGTATGATAATACTATTTATTTGTATTTATAATAATTCTCTTAGTATTATCAAGCATTCTCTTGTCGAATCCAGGGGTAGCACTTTACGTTCTGTTTTGATGTATGGTTGCAATTAATTATATATTGACACACACACGCACACACACACAGAGTAAAAAACATGGAGCCAGATATTTTGCTGAGAGACCATCTCTGTCATAAATATTCCACACCATATATTGTGTGACTACCATCTAGTGGGGAACCACAACATTTACTCCGCTTTTATCTCTGTTATCTGTAATACTAATTTTCCCTTTATTCTAAACTGCTTTCATGATATAATTTACATTTGCTGAAGTCTTCTGTTATTTCATGGAGAATGGAATCTTTCATTTTCCAGTTGGATAGTGAAATTGAGAGTAGGGGTGGGGTGGTATATGCTTTTTTAA
>JAECUM010000661.1:0-17821 GCA_016617855.1 Megalonaias nervosa
AATATCATCATAAGAAAAATGGCGTAAAACTACAAGACAAGAACAACAATAAGAAGTAAAACTAAGGGTATTGCTTATTTGATAGCGGGATGGGGGGAGGGGGGTGGTATATCTGTAACATAGATATAGAATCCACCCTATATACAAGCATGGTTTAAATGTTAACTTATGAAAGTAAATAAACTCACCTCTGTTCACAGAAGAATCTGGACATAAATGGGTCTCCTAACTGACAGAACTTTATCCAACCACAGCATCTTTACGCAGTATATATGGGATGCAAATCTAACTCAAAAAGAAGTTTGTTTACGTCTTCTGTACAGACTATTGTTCCAAATCAAATACTGCAAACATCCGGTCACAAATGCACTGCAGTAAATGTGGAAATATTTGCATCCAGTAATCTGATTTCACATGAAAATCGCAACAATGTAATGTTTAGTTCTGAAAGTGACATTTTAGGGTAAACATGTACTCTAGGCCTTCTGTGTACCGTATCAAACAATGGCATCGCATCGCATTAATCATTTTGTTTTGAAAAATGATTTTGTCGTTATAAAATATTCTGTTTATCTGGATGGAAGCTTTTTCTTTGATTTATAGTTTGTAAAAAAGTACAATCTACTTTTACCAGTTCAATTTTGCTTGGGACTATATTTTATGCACAACAAATGAAAGGTGCACTGTCTGTCAGAATGAACGAAATTATTCATTTTTCTTTCTATCTAAACAACTTCCACTGAAATAAAAGCTATGTGATAAAAAGAATCTCAAATGTGTAATGATTTAATATTAAATTTATCAAACTCGTTGAATAATGTCTGCTTTTGCTCACCAAGGCTCGCAAAAAGCTGGACATTATTCAACTCGTTTCATAAATTCAGTATTAAATTATTACCCAATTGAGACCCTCTATATATTTCTTGTGATTAAAAAAAATGCTATAAAAAACAAAATTCATTTGCATTCAGGTCTTAAAAAATATTCAGGCCTAGAACTGTTCCTGGTAAATGGCTTCTTGTTGTTATGGGTTCTGTAATATTTTTAAGCTCTCCTGGTCAGTTGCCTGATATTTATCCATCTGTTGGCACAAAATTGTTATCATTACTCCTTCTAAACTGCTTGGAGGATTCAGAATCTTTTTATCACAGACTACTTCTAGATGGCTGGTAAAATGGACATTACACATTCACCAAAAGACTCCATATGATGTATAGTTGTACTAAATGGAAATGGTATATATGGTGGCACCATGGCAGCCATCTTCAAAGTCTCGTTATCATTACTCATTCAAAACAGAAAATCATATCAACATGGGAGTTCCACTTGAAAACTTCTTATTATGTCTATTTTGTCCAAAATGAAATTGATGCCAATACACATCCGGTATGTCCACCACAACAATCAATTTGAAAATCTTGTCGCAGAATAACATCAGAGATGATTTCAATATTTGACAGTTGACAGGGAGCAAAACATCAGTCCCTTCAATGGTCTCTTGTTCAGTGTTGCTTCTGGAGCACAGGAATGTGGTATTTCCACATTCTTCATAACCAATACTGCCCCCCCCCTCCAGTTCTAATTTGGTGTATCTCTCTGATTAGATTTATAAAGGAGCACATGCATCAGAAACTTCATCCTGTACACATTTGTCAAGACCAACCAATTCGGGTCAGAAACATGATATTGGATATGTAGGTTTTGTGGGTTGGAATGTGATGGGTTCCAATAATCCAGCAGTTTGATTGGATGAAACAAATAAAGTCCAGTTCAAACTGCATGGGGAAAATGTCAAAGAATCAGAAGACAATTCTGCATTTTTTCACAAGATATCACAAAGAGCAATTTTTAGTCAGTTCAGAAATTCCAACTCCTTCAGAAAAGGGCAGTTATTCATTAAAAATCTGGCATCTGGATCCGAGACATGGAAAGAAGGTTGTGATTCAGTTGCAGCTGAGATTGCACTGCCATTGAAAAAGTGAAATATGATCACATGTTCAGGCAAGTTGGACTGAGAATTAGCCATTCCTATTCAAAAATTATAAAGGAAAGCTGTGACATATGAGTGAAGCATAACAAGAATACCTCCCCCCATATATTTCCTAATGCACTGTTTTTAAAATTAGGGTGGATAGGTCTTTTTTCTTTTTTCTTTTTTTTAAACATTACAATATATATTTGCATGTAAGCTCAGTTGTGTAAAAAGCCAACCCCCAAAACTGAATAGGTAAAAACATTAAAAAGTGAATGACCCACACATAAGCCGACCCACAAGTCCAAGAAGACATCACATGCATGTGGTAAGTTCTAAATGCAATATATTAGCAACAATTTACGCATATACCTTTCTCTTCATTGGCATGTATGATTATTACCTGGAAATGTTATAAATCAATATAATTTGCTTGTAAAGTCAGTAAATTAATTTAATTTTCTGTTTTCTTATTGTTTCTTATTGTTTCAGTCTAATTCAGATTTGTGTATGATTTGATCAGACTATAACAAGACTTGAGCATTCACAGGTTGCAGTAACAGTACCTCTCCCTTTTGACTCTAGTTAATTGTAATACCTAAGTCAGTAAACTGTGACCCCATTATGACAACAATGAACAACAATAGGGTTTGGTTCAGTGCTTGCATTTAGGCTATTGATTATATTTACATAATGGTGCCACCGCATGTACATTGATGGTTTGAACTTATGCTGAATGAAGTACATCCCTTGAATTTGAATGATAGGTGCCACTGCAATAAACCTAAATAATATCTCCAAAATACAATAATGAAGTTTAAGAAATAATGCTCCGAAAATTATTGTAATACCATAAAAACTGAGTTGTAGTTTGCTCTGATGTAAGCGACCTTACACACCATTTTACACAGTTAAGTTAATCATGCTAATATTAATTTATCTAGTAAAAGGCAATTTCACATCAGAGTACTGGTATAGCTGCCTAGCAAAATTCTCACTTAACCCAAATTAGTTTCAGGGTGTTGACAATTAACTCACCTGGATTGCTGTCGGAAAACAAATGACAAATCTGTCAGTTATAAAGAATGGAGATGCAGAATATTAGCCTTTATAATTACCATTCATTCATGAATATGTAACAATTACATTAATATATGCTAGTTATGTGTTGTGTACAATTAAATGTGTGTATCTTTTCGTAAAGATTACCTCCATTTGTAGGATCACGTATATCATTGAAAAAGAGTAACTTGTGAATGCATGCATCAACATAAATGAAACAGCTATGTACACAAAGCTGAAATGTGATCTGGAAAAATGTGATTTGGTAGAAACAATAAATAAAGCAAAATCTGCATCAAATAATCTGGGGAATAAACAGAGATTTAATTATGATGCCAAGCACAATTTGCAGTGTGTAAGTATTGTACATTATAGTACAGCCTAGTCTGAAGTCTTTATTTCCCTTTATTTAATTGCATGTTGAAGAAATCAGAAAATATGCACATGCAAAATAATAACAAAAACAGTCATAGTAGTTTATAACAATTTAGTACATTTTGGGACACTGAAAATGTATTTTATTTTACATACTTATAAGTCTTGGGACACCGAAAAAATAATAATTTTTTCGTGACCCAAGATTTACAGCCAAATTGGTAGTCAACAAAAAAACTTTAAAATTTTCAAGTTTAGACCTTGGCCTGTAGACAAGCCGACCCCACCTTCTTCCAGGCTTTTTTTCCTAAATTATTTAACTTGCATGTGAGTATGTATGATATATATATTTAATGTGAATTTTTGTGATTTTTTTTTTTTTTTTATCATGGGCAATGAAGTGCTAGGGTCAGCAATGAGAAACGGGGATGGTCAGCTGACTGTAAACACATATTTTTGCCTAATGCATTCCAAACAGGATATTCAAATTACCAAACTAGTACTGTTGCAAGATAAGTTATCAACTTTTTGATGTCATGTTTGTAAGAAAGTGACTTACATATATGATGTTATGTGGATGGGCATTTCGTACTGATGAATTTTATTTGACTTGTTTTTACACCAAGTCATAAAACTACATGTATCTTGCCCACTTATTTTTAGGTTTGGCCTTTTTTTAAAGTTTCATTGCAGGAGTTGGCCTCATTTTAAAATTTTTTAGGAGCAACACTGTTTTTGCTAGTTTTCAACATTTTCCAGCTTATATCTATGGAAAGCACATCATAAATGCATTATGAAATTCCTGGAACATTAAACTTTTTGTTCTTGGCACATTTCCTGTTCAAAGGACTTTTGCATAATTTCATATCAGGTTAGAAAAACTTAGGTCACTTAACAGCAGATGAAGGTGAATGTGGCAGTTACTCTCCATTGGAGTCTAACATACCTGTGATAGAACCAGGACATCAAACCAGCAGATGAACAAATTTTTGATCATTAGTTGAGCTTCTAAATGAGTACATTTTTCTTGAGCTAAATTTTATGTATTTAAGGTGATTGACAAGAAAACAACTGAACTTTGGTTGACATAATATTTATATATAATCTCTCCTCTAAAATAAAACAGCAAGTTTTTAACATCAGTCATGTTCTAATGGAAAATGTTACAATAATGATGAATGTATACCAGTCATTTTATAGTCAGTTAAATGAAAAAGGAAGATTTGTACATTTCATAGTTGGCTACAAAGTTTTTGTTTTTATAAAATCTAGAAATGTTTGTAGTTTTGCACAAGAGTGATCACTAATGACATTTATTGTGAATGTCAAGTTTCACACTTAACAGGCTGTCACTTGTTTTCTGGTCATGATTTTCTCTTGAATCACTTTGTATTTTGCAAAGAATAGACAATGTCCTGTCTGTACCAGCATTAGAATGTGGCAATGACAGGACAACCACATTCAGCATACAAAGAAGTTCAAACACAGGTTTTCCTGTAGCTGGGTTATTAAGGCTGCTAACAGGTTTTCAGTACTCCTCAAAGTTAATTTCACTATAAGGAATAGATACAGAGTTGGATTTGCCGTATTTGCCGGCCTATAAGTCGATGCGAAGTATAAGTCGAGTGAGCAAATTTGGCAAATTTTCCATCCTTCATCCATATATAGGTCGATGCTGAGTATAAGACGAGGACAGATCAATACCTCGGCTTCATCTTTTTCACTTTGTTTCTCACAGCATTGCGAATTTTATCCTATCTGCAACTCAGTAACCTTTCAGGTCTGAATCAATAAATCTATCTAAAAGTACCTAATTTGTTTCACACGAAGTATTTTAAATGTATTATGTACTTTTAGCTACATATAATGATGCTGACCTGAAAATTTACTGAGTTACAGATAGGATAATATTTGTGATGCTGTGTGGAATTAAACTATAATAACTTCAGGGTTCATAATATTAAAAGGATCAATGTATACTATTTCAGATTACCAGCAATAGGGAAATTGCATCATTGATGATAAAATGCTTTTTCCACATTGTTTGGTGGGGGGGGAGATACAGAGAGAGAGATGTATATTTATTCCCTTGCATTTTTCTTCTTGCGCTCATGATCAAAATAAAATATGGTCCAATATATATGTGTGAGAGAGAGATTCCAGGGCTTTGTGGGGGTTTTTCTTCACGTTATTGCCCCTGTTAAGCAGAAACTTTTGTCAGAGAGAGAAAAAATTAATAAATTAAATAGTAAATGTAAACTATGAAAATACATACCATGCTCCTTCACCTGGGTTTGAATATTCACAATAGTTATATCCATATAGACTCCATTTACTAGGTTAAATCCCAAGAATGACCATTTTCGCATGATGTCTAATTTTCTTTGCAAGTATAATGACCTCTCCATTCCTAACAAATAAGACTATTTTTTTTTAAAGTGCATGTACTCTTCCTGTACTTAGGCAGCAATTGTTTTTGATCTTTGCTCATACTATATGTTACTTTAAATTGCTGTCAGTCCTATGGGCAAGTTCAAAAGATGCCACTGGTTGAGAAATTTAAATGAGTAAGACCTGGCATTTCATGTCATTGTATGGTACCATATTGATAGCCTCATTTCCCTATTGGTAGCCCCACTAATATGATCTGGTCTGCCAAATCTTGACCTCAAAAAGGTGTTAACTTTGGAAAACCTGACTACAGCTGTAGGATATTTAATTAGCATGTACATACCACTATAAAGCCATGTGATTCGTGAACAATGGAATGGACAACTAAACTAGAAGGAATTGCTTAGCTAGTGGTATTAATTGATAATGGAATATGGTACTGCACTTTTGTACATGAGTATGATCACAGTCATCAAGTAAGTGAACAATAAAACATTACCATACAATCATAAATACATCTCTCTCTCTCTCTCTCTTTCTCTCTCTCTCTCATAACAGGGCGTAATTTTTATTTGATCATGAGGTGCAGTAAGAAAATTGTGATGCAATATCTGTATTTGTCATGGTTATTAATTTTCTAATTTTTTAATTCTAACACACCTGTATCAAATTTAAGCAACGTATATTACAAACAACGTATATTACTAATGTATGCTACTTTAGCACAATTGCATCTTATATAAGTTAATTTTAATACTGACGATCATGTATTTGTTTCAAATCCTCAATGTGGAGTCCAGTATTTTTCATTTACGATCTCTTCCCCAAAATTAAATATGTTTATACACATTTTTCGTACTTTTGGAGAATTTTTTATACGAAAAATTATGTGACATACGATAAAGCGATTTGGATGACATAATCCATACATGAGTCAGTTCGGAGTATGAGATGAAGCTAAGATTTTCTGGTCAAAAAGTATCATCTTATACCCCGGCAAATATGGTAAGATGTATTCCTAAGTCTCATATTTCTTGGCTGATGTCTTTTCTTTCAGAATTGGGAGAAAGCTCATGTTTGGACATTTTGACATGCTTGAACAAAAAGAATAATTGATCTGCCCATCATTATTTCTCTAAAAACATCTTAAACAACTCAGTAACAATAAAAAAATGCATAAACTCAAAATAATAACTCAAGTGTTTCTGCTGAGATCATATTTTTGTTCAGTCTTTCCTTGTTATCTCACCTCTGCCAAAGGTCGGCTGATTCTCATCAAAAGACTCGAAAGCCATCATGGATCAACTTGGATCCCTTTATTACTTGTAAAACCTCATAACACATTCTGCATCTGGCCGTAATCTCTATATTTTGCAATGAGGTAATCAGCTAACTTCTTTTTGTGTACACATTAACCTTATGAAGCGAATTATTCAGTCACACATCATCCCACTCATCCCCAGAAGATACCTTCTGGTTTCTGTAATGTGGGGATAGAACTAAAATTTCTGTTTTTATCAAGGAAAAACAATTTTAAAATCTCTTATTTTTTAACAGCGGTAGATTTCAACTATATAATGGTATATATGTTAGATGGCCTTTAAAACGGTATTTTTTTCCTACTATCAGGAGACAGGAGAATCGAATGTATGGTCTGAAATGAATTTTGCCACCTTTTCAGAAATATCTTGTTTTGTAAGCCCCTATTTGTTCCAAAAGAGGCACTATTTGCAATCCTTGTGAATATAATTTGTGACTTTGTAAGACTCATTGATGCTGATAAGACCAGCAAGTTGAACGTACAAGCTGTAATTGCTCCATTTGACACCTCAAAAAGATGAACGTGCATTCAGTCAGTCATATCTATAACCTATTCATGCACAAATTTAAGTAGGAATAGTTGATTTGTACTGTTGATTTCTTTTATTGTTCAGCCTTCATGTGATGTCTGGTGTCTGGCAGCAATGGCTATTTTCTACTTCTCAAAATCCTCCAAACTAGTTTTAACCAAATTTAACACAGGTCATCCTAGTAAAAGTCTTTTAGGTACTTACAAATGATGCCAAATCTTCCATCAAATATGGCCAGCATGACTAAAATTAGAAAAAAATACTTTAAATGACTTCTCGAAAACCACTGAATAAAGTGATCAAACATAATACATAATTGTGACAGAGAAACCTTTCAAGTTTTACATATGATACAAAGCTATCATCAAATAAGGCCACCTTTTCCAAAACATGACAAAAGAAGAAAAAAATGCTGAACAGAAATTGACAAAAAGCATCCTGCTTAAAGACCCAAATTTATATAAAATGATGCTGTTCTATCATCAAATATAGACACCATTGCAACAAATTCTTTATCCTTTAGACAACTTCTTCTCCAAAACCACCAAACAGAACTTGAGCAAACTTGACAGGAAGCAGCCTAGCACATAGGCCATTATGGTTTGTTTAAAAGATGCCGATCTTCTATGCATTTGCTTATGAATATGAACTACATTGGTAAATGAGATATTGCTGTCTACTTTATGCATAAAATTGGTGGTACATCAGAACAACAAACCAGATAACTGTCAGATACATCCCTTTCTGAGAGTTGTATGTTGTAAGGTGTACATCTGTTGGAGGAAGAACCTGGATAGACCCCAGGAAGGACCATCAGCCAACATGAAGCTACTGGCATGCTTTCTCACATACCCCATTGGCCAAGCCCTAGACTTGAACCCATGTGGACAGAGGAGAGATGTCAGTGATCTGTAAAGGCAAGTGCCTTAGACCACTCAGCCAACCAGGACTCCCTTTTGATATTGTAATTCTACTATTAAACCAGGATATTAATACAGTACTCGCTTATTATCATGATATTCGTAGAGTACTGCTGTCTAGTTGGACCACCTTGTAATGAAGTACAGATAAATTACCTCATTATAAAGGATGCTGTAGTAATTGATTTCACAATTGCTGCTTAATTATTGTAGCGTAAAAGTCAGCTACAGAAGGATTTTAAGCTAAAAGTTGAAGAGTAAATTGTCAGAATGCTGAAACTTGATATTTTCATTTAAGTTGACCATATATATGTGTGCTGTATCTTTGATATACTATGAGTTTTATACTTGTTTCATTAAAAGGGAACAAGGTTTGCAGAGTTTTTCTTTCAATGAAAAATTTATACTAGTAATATATTAAAGATACAGAATACATACCGGTATTATACAAATATTTTATTTATATCACTTGCAAATATGCAGTGGGGTACTAGCATTTCCATTAATGGAGTTAAGATTGACTACAGGAAACAGTTTACTGACAGGCAGTGACCTCTTAACATCCCTGTCCAGTGTCTCTGCTTACCACAAAAACTAGTTCTGCACCTATTGCAGCTATTTACAGTGCTTTTGTAAATATATTATTTTCCATTTGATGAGCTTCTGTTTTCATTCATACAGATTAAATAAATAAACAGACAATTTAAACATGAAAGTTGGTTTAAACTAAGAAAGTAGAAGACTGCAAACACTGTATGGTTTGTTTCTTGAACGCTGAATATGCAGCCATTCAGTCACTGATGAGTATATTGAAATGATTGGGGAATATAAGTGAAATGGTGAATAAACAAGAGGTAATTCAAACATTTAAATTTATTTGCAGTTGATCTAAGTCATTTTGCTTTAATTGTCATTGCTGTCAATCATAAGATTCATATCCTTCATCTCTTTCTCATTCCATTTATTGTTGGTTGGTTCCTCTTTAGAGTTTACCACCATTCATAGATCCCAAGATATGTTGCATGCCACAGGCAAAAATTCATCAGTAAATTTTATCATCATTCATAGATTCCAAGATAATATTGCATACCACAGGTGAAAATTAATCAGTAAATTTTACCATCATTCATAGATCCCAAGATATGTTGCATGCCACAGGCAAAAATTCATCAGTAAATTTTACCATCATTCATAGATTCCAAGATAATATTGCATACCACAGGCAAAAATTCATCAGTAAATTTTGCCACCATTCATAGATCCCAAGATATGTTGCATGCCACAGGCAAAAATTCATCAGTAAATTTTACTATCATTCATAGATTCCAAGATAATATTGCATACCACAGGTGAAAATTCATCAGTAAATTTTACCATCATTCATAGATTCCAAGATAATATTGCATACCACAGGTGAAAATCTGCAATGCTACAGAGAGAGAGAGTTGTAAAACTGACAAGCACAGAATAACCAACAGAATGAGAGAGAGAAAGGGGTTGGATCCTGGTTGGAGGATTTAAAATAAGATTATTGTTTTATTGTCATTCCATGTTTCTCTGTTGGTCAGTTAGTATGCTGTATGACCAAAGAGAGAGGGAGAATGGCCTTTAGACATTTTAATATTTAAAAATAATCTCATTTTAGAACTTTATTATAGGTTAAAAAAAAACAAAAAAACATAAAGCATTAAATGTGGATGCATCTTAACCAAGAAATTTATCAGATGGTCTCAGCTGGCTATTGCAACTTTGTATCATTGGTATTGTGAACACTGTAGATAAATCCCATGATGACAACCCAGGTTCTTGTTGTTTACTTAGTGTGAGATCAAGTTCAAGGGTTTCATCCAGCTCAAATTCTCCTTTCTCATTCAGTCCACATATTTCATCATGTTTTTGTCCCTTTTGCTTGTTATAAAGATAAAAAAGGGAAAACAGAGGGATTTGATGAAATTTTATATCATTTAGAAAATGGGTAATATTTGTTATTATTTATTCTTGGAGCAATAATGATTAATAAGTGGAAATTCATTACTCATCTAGAGAGTATAGAAGCAACAACATACTGTAGAAACCATATTGTAAACTTTCCGTTCTGGAAAATTAGTAAGGATTTAAGATTTTCCAGACCTTGAAGCTTCAATGGGCTTGACTGACTGTAGAAATAGGGATGAAAAGTAATATCTAAAAGAAGATAATAAATCAGGACAGATTTATTCAATATTTTCTCATACTTATTTTGGTCAGATGATATATAAAGAGAACTATTCTCATTACCAATCTACATTATTCAGTTTTAAGCACAGAAATATACTATTTGTGTAATTACAAATATATTGAGTGTTTCTCCTGTTTGAAAAGTTAGTTCATAAATTCCTATTTCACACAAAGACAGTTTGTTTAAGTATATTATTGGCACATTTTAATCTTTCAAATTAGTGGTGAAGTTTAGTACATCTAGTAGCAAAAATTTGCATGTAAAAAATTCATCTGTTTATGCAATGAAAATTTAGTAGTTTGAATTCTTGGTTCCAAACTTCATAGACTTTTTTTTGTACATCAAAATTTCGTAGATGAAATTTTTTTGTCAAATGTTTTGATCTTTACCTCTCTCATTTTTCTCACAGTTCCAGTTTCGCTCTTTACCCTTTACACTATGGACTCAGTCTTTACAAGTCCCAAAAATTTGAATGCCAAATCTGTTTATGTGTAAGGTTGGCACATGTAAGTATTCTGGTAGACAAAGCATTGATTCATGGATATTGCAATCCATTGGCCAATCTGACATGACCATGCTGTGAGAACATGATCTCATGACTGAAATACACAACTCCATGCTTCATGTCGTCTAAATTCATACAGTGATAGTAGATAATCAGTAATGACTTACCCGAATATATGGATATAATCTTTGACTGTTCATGTGAGCTCTATAAAACAGCGTGGTGTGACATAAATCAGCTGATCAGAGGATACACAAAGTAGTGGCAGACCACTATGTATGGGTGTATTCATATACCATGGATGAATCATGATTTGATGTGTCAGCAGTATTGGAATATCATTTTGTTTCATACCAACACTTTAAATGCCATGTTCATTTTAATATATGTGGTGCATGTGTGTGTGTTTGTGTGTACAGTAAACTTCAGTTACCCAGCACCCGATTAACCGCCAGTCTCTGTTAACCGTCAGGGCATTGTACATCAAAATACTAAAAACAGGTACATGTACATATGTAGATATTATGATTTTTTGATAACCCGGTCTTTTGTATTATACTTTTAATGTACATTTTCTGTTATCCATCTATTCTCATATCTGTCATGGTCTCGGTCCCGCACCCTGATGGATAATCAAAGTTTGGCTATATATGTATGTATGTATGTATGTATGTATGTATGTACGTATGTTATTCTTCAATCAGCAAAATATGAGAATACAGTGTCAATTATTTTGGACACAATTTTGTTTTGTTTACTGATAACTGAAAGAGAAAAACTTTCATATTGAATTATGGTATCTGCTCTGTTAATTGCTGTATACCAGGAACTTTTATTAGGTTTTATTGTTCCAGATTTATTAGATAATTACTGTTTGCCAGAACTTTCTGCTAAGTCTTATTCATGCAGAAGTTTTATCTTAAGAAAATCCAAGTTATCATTTTATGTACAGCCTGTAAATATCATGTCTTCAGTCCATATATAGCAGTTACCCCCATCAAATATGCATATTATAGGATAAAACTTTGAAATTAATGAATATTTAAATTATGCAGAAATTTCTTCAAATAAAGTAACTGTTTAATTTGTTATTCAGAGCCTCCATCATTTGCTGTCAGTACAGACCTCATAGCAGATCCAGTGATGAGTACATCTTCATTCACAGTTAAACTTTACCTGGACTTCTTCCGAAATGATGGACAGGGCAAAGTTGTATTGTATGGATTAGTTGTGTCAAACAGTAAGTTCAAATACCTGTAATTGGAAGTTGGAGTATGAAATAACTAGATCAGTATTTTTCAAGTCCTATTGAGCCCTCTGCCAAAGCAAAAAAGAGATTACATTAAGGGAAGTACTGGATGGGTGTGAGTTTTAGATTTAGCAACTTAAGTTGTCGCTAGCCAATGGTAATTTTGTTGCCCCACACTAATGGTGCTCTACTCTATAGAGCCATACCCATATAAGTAGCAGCTGGTAGCTACCTAATTGTAACCATTTCATACCCTTCAGGAGATGACACCCACTCTGAAGAAGTCACTTTTTAATTACAAAAGGGGGATAACCTTTCAAGAGAGGTACCATTTTACATCAGTATGAGTAGCACAGTTGGTCATATGCAACACTGTACACCACTCCCTCGATAACTCGTACCCAGATAACTCGCAAGCCCGCTTATAATGCTGTGTCCGGCATGGCTCCCGATTTTTTTCCCAAAGAAAATATATTTTAAAATGTGCTGAACGTGAAAAAAAAATCACGATAAGAATTGGTAAATTGAACCTTGATACATAGCTCGTTTTATGATCGAAAATGGTGATTATTGCCGGTAAAGATAGAATCCATATTGTGAAATTTGCAAGTTCTAATAAGATATCACATATTATGTTACTTTTTTTTTAGAGAAATAGTTGTCAATACACTAAATAGTCTGGTGAAACAGCGATCAACGAAAAATTCTGGTAAATGCTAACAGGTGGCGACAGAGAATGAAATAAACACCAATTAAATGTCTTGCTATGTGAAATTCACGTTCTAATCCTTTAATTTTGCTTCAATGTAAACACTATAATCACAACATATTCTCTTCTATGAAAACATGAAAAGAGTCAGTCGACCGTCACATCGAAACCCGTGAGTACATGCCGGCTTTGTTTTGAGCAACAACTTGGGAAGTGATTGTTGCATTAAAAAATCAATTAAAAGAGACCTGTGTTGTTTTATCACTTTGAATATGTCTTTTATATCAAATCAAGCAAAGGGAAGTACAATAAAAAAAAAATTCAAAGGCATGCCAATAGGAGCATAAGTTCGTGTGGTCATTACCGTTCTCAAAATTCATTTTATTTGACCAATCGAAAATGGTTTCACATTTTTTTATGTACTTAACATCATTAAAGTATATAATATCAGTAATGTATCCTAATCATTTGTAAATGTGACCATGGAGAGCAAAGGAAGTAAGCGAAAGGTGTACTCGGTGACTGAAAAGCTGTGCATCATAGATATGGTTCATAATGGCGAAGCGAGATCCAACGTTTGCAGTGAGCTAAAAATTACTGAGTTGACATTTAGAGGTTGGCTTAAGGATGAGCAGAAACTTCGGGATTACTTACATGATGTTGATTCAGATGATGGGATCAAACGAAAACGAGCACGGACTGCAAACGATACTGAATTAGATGATGCTGTGTATGCATGGTTCACACAGCAACCTGAACAAGGTGTTCCCATCTCTGGAACAATTCTCAAGGCCCAAGCAGAAAAAACGGCAAAAAGTATGGAGAATGAATCTCATTTTAGGGCAAGCCATGGATGGCTTTGGAGATTCCAGCGCCGACATGGAATTAAACAAAATTTATTGTCAGGAGAGATACGCTTAGTGAATCAGAAAGCCGCATGTAATTATCCATACCAGCTCAGAGAGATAATCATCCGTGAACAATACACAGAGGCGGCAGAGAAATCAAAGAGTAACACAAAAAATAAAGATTTTTTCAAAATGTGAAGTGATATTTGTCAAACATGTCACAAACTGCAAGTTTTATCGTGTTTTAATTTACATTGTTTTAAATTAGTAGACCCATTAAATTCATGTTGGTAATGGTTAACCCTTGTGAATTTTTTTTTTTTTTTTTTCATTTTACTTCTACTGCAATCAGATCTACCTTTCATTCGATCGACATTGTTTTTTCGAAATGAGTGTCAATCTTTTGTATAAAAAAAAGTCTTCTTTGGATCAAACAATTAAACTAGAATGTATCCAATTCAACACGAAAATTAGTGACGTAATACACAATGTGTGAAGTCGTACATGTGCTAAGCGAACGGAAACCATGTGGAATAATGTTTTGATGATCTCCTCAATATACTGTAAGTTATCCTGAAATTTACGTTACTCTGTGTGGAAAAAGTAAACAAAGTACACCGCTATGAAGAGATTTATTCACAGTTAATCTTAGCACGATTAATAACTGAGTATTCAACACTGTAACATGCCAACCCACCCCACCCCCCTTTTGCCTCTACGTTGATCCCTTTGTTAGTTTTGTTGTTTGTTATAGGTCCCTCGATAACTCGCGCCCTCGCTTATAATGCGGTCGATGATTTTTGGACCCCGTTGTGCACGAGTTATCGAGGGAGTGGTGTAGCTTTATTTACTGGATTGAGTAAATACTTGCTGCTATCCAGATAATCAGTATAGGAACAATTGAAAGTTCATGTTGGAATAATTCTTAGTGGGAACCCTTTCAACTTATTGCATATGGCTGTATGTTCACCTTCTATTGTGTGTCAGCTCCATCAGTTGACTATTGATGCTGGGCTGAGGAAAGATTTTTTCCAAGCACTTGTCAGAGGCGAGTGAGATCCAACAGTTACTTGTCCCTGTCATCATTTATTCAACACAGTTCACTTCTCTCCTACACTACTTACATTCTTACTGAATAACCACAGGTACAGCTGCAAGCTTGGTACTAAAATGGGTAAAAAGTCAAGAAAATACAGTAAAACCTATCTTGTGAGACCACCCTTCTACCAGCAAAAGGCAGTCTCTCAAGACAGGTGGTCTCTCGTAACAGGATTGTGCAGGATTTTTCAAGGTCAAAATGCAGCAGGTTTAGGAAGGGAAAATACCCACAGTTGTTGTACATGCATTTTATTCCTTATTCAAAGTTCTTTTCAGAATATTGCAATCATTTCATCTCAAAGTAATTTTGTATGGCAATAGAACTACACATCTATCATAAAAAATTTACAACTATATTTGAAGATGATGTTAGCATATGAATTGCAAAATTAGTAAGGTAATATTTATTTATCCAGTCCATAGCAGTGTATCCATTAAGGGTATAAGACTGAGAGACAAAATACCCCTTTGTGACAAAACGGAGAGGTTAGACTGAGTAAATAACAAACCTTGGTATCAGAACTGGGGCTCAAATAAAAAGAATTGAGGATCTCTGAAGCACAAATGGGGGTAAAGGGAAACATTGCATAAGTTAATCTGTCATGTTCATAAATTTCAGACTCACTTCCAATGTATCATAAAAACTGCACACCCAGTTAGCTATGATCTTACTCATCCTATGTTTGAATTAGTGGCTTTGATATGTGGAATATATATGTACCAATTAATGAAATCAAAAGACATAATTAACCCATCCAGAAACAAATAAATTATTTAAAGACAAAAACAAAATGCTTAATTCATTGATAACATAATGAGATTTACTCAATAAACAAAGGTTGTAACAGGCTTGCACCATAGTAAACAGATGAAAGATGTGAATCTGCTTCTGCTTGGCTTAAGGATAAACAAGTTGATCAAGCAAAGTTTACTCAGTACAGTTAATCTTTACCTGATAAGTAGGTTTATATAATCAGAATCTCATATGAGTTCATTCATGAGCAACATCTTCAGATATTATTGAACCTGGAAGAACCTGCGAATTTCTTATCATTTCGATAAGGATTATGATCCTACTTGATATGTAGGCTTATATCATTAAGTTCTTGAATGATTATTAGCAACGTGATACAGATATAAATGAAATAATGTGGTATTTAATTGGCTAAGCTTGTTACCCAATATAGACTTTTTACTGAAGAAATTTGAAGCAGACCTGGTTGGCTTACAACACCAAGGTCACATGTAGTTTGATATCAATGACATTTGTGTATGTTGAGTTAATCTGGCATCTCATTTGCATGTGTCTTAGTATCCTATTAGCAGTATTTCTAAATTTATTTTGATCAGACCTAGCAAATAAGCTGATATCACAAAGATTTTGCCTTAGCAGAAAAATATGAGCAACATTTGCATATCTTTATGAGGTGATTAAACATACATTTAGCATACATGTGACAGCTCAAAAAGGTCAGATGAGAAGATTTACAAAATTTGACCAGGAAATTTCACTTCAGATCAAAGTGAATTTCATGAACACATTTGTCAGCAGTTAAACAAATTTCACTATATGTGATTAGTTAGTTTACACCCAAATAAATACATTGTTCAAGAGCAAATCAATATCATTGCAACTGTATCTGTAAAGTAAAGCAGAAAATATCATTACTTTATATCTGGGACTTAGAGAAGTAGCATACTCCTGGTCCAAGTTTCTCTTCACATTAATAAAACATGCCAGCCAGCATCATTGCTTAAAAACAGAAAAGCATACAATCAAATATCCACTATCCTTGTTAAAAGATATTTCTAATCAAACCACGCTAGTAGGGAAGTGAATCATAGTGGTCACTTTTCTGCTAGCACCAGTGGCAGCATCAATAATAGGTTTTTGTTACAGTTTTTAACATGCTTGTATTTCCTAAACCCCAAAATAGATTCTCATCTTATTTGTCATGAATCATTCTGCTGTTAACATAATTTTGTGACATGTGCGTACCCCATTGACTTTGGTGTCCAGGTCACATGGAAAATTTGTGTTAATGTTTTGGTTAAACTTTGTTTAATTTGTCTATATTTCCTAAACCATTTGATTGATTTGGTTCATATTTAGGATGAATCATTCTGAAGCTAAAACAATTCATTCTGTGACATGTCCACTATGACCCATATTTCATACATCAGTGATTTGGTTCAGTATCATGTTTTATGCTAGAATCATTAAATAGAAGGTTATAAAATCTCTGTTATTACGCCTATACAAGAAAGGGTCACTGTGCTTTACATTTGATATTTCACTGGCTTAGTTTAAATTTGCATTTAGCTGATAACCAAATAGTTCTTTTGCATTCCATTTGCATACTATTCTATTTAGAATCATGAAAGTTGAAGGTGGGTGTTCATCTTCCTCATTGCAGTAGTAGGTCATTATTGGCCCATATTGTACACTTCACAGATTTGGGTTCATTTTTGTGTTTGAAGTTTATTTCTCAAGCTAGTATCATGAAACTTAAAAAATAACTATGCATATCTAGTAGTACTGCATCCTTGCAACAAAAGAAGGTCGCTGTGACATACATTTCACATTTGACAGGTTCATAACCACATATTTTTTTTGGACCCTG
>JAECUM010000662.1:0-11277 GCA_016617855.1 Megalonaias nervosa
CTGCATAAATATCAGGATGTTGGAGACGGATGTTAAATATCAGTAAAGGAATTTCGTACACTTTATCCAAGATTTTATTTTGATGTTAGTAAACATAGCGAGCGTGCTGTCGACAGCACAGCTGATATTGAAATTACTTGGACAATAGGAGCAGTTCCAGTAGCGCAGTTGTACGTGTACGCGTTAGTGATCAGCGACAGATTTATTACGATTGATTCTGTTGGAGGGAAAAGGACAGTACAAGTTTAATCTGTAACTTTAATATAAGATGACAAAATATATTGTTAAAGAAATATATTTAACTGATGGTCAAGTTAAAAAAAAAAAATAGCAGCTGCTGTTGCAAAGCAGAGGCAGGTATCATTCAAAATCAACCCTGACATTTCCAAGGGTACTTTAACAAAATTAATGTTAACCATAAAACAAATAAATAAGTATAACCGCGGCAAACCTTTTGTTTTAAATTTAAGTGACACAGAAATAACAGCAATGTCAAAACAATGTGGTTTCTTTGGTCCGGCATTATCAGTAATAGTCAGAACGTTATTACCTAAAATTGTGCCGGTCTTAGGTACATTAGGACTAGCAGCAGCGTCTGGAGCAATATCTGGCGCAATGAAAAAAGCAGTTGAGGGCAGTGGTATCGTTCGCGGTGGTGGTTTTGTTGGCAGTGGTATTGTTGGCAGTGGTATAAAGAAAATTTTCGTTTAATGGTATGTGACTGATAAATATAATGCCACGACGAAGAAAAACAACAACGAAAGAAAAGACACCGCGACGTAGAAGAACAATCAAAGGAGGATTTATTCCAATAGCTCCACTTTTAGCGGGACTAGAGCTAAGTCTACTGCCAAATCTGCTGGGAATAGGACGAGGACTAACATTACCGGGAACACGGCCCCGCTAAGTAACTTTGATATACTTGATAAGCTAAAACAAGCAAAAAAATTCCACGGTGGTTCCTGTGTGATAAATATACAAGATTTCAACGACGGATCTGGTACAAATTGGGTAGCAGTTTATAATAACAATTATTTTGACTCGTTTGGACTTCCTCCAAGTGACGCAATACAAAATATATGTCCAGGTATAAAATAATTAATTACTCGTCCAATCATCTTCAACCTATTGGAGCATCAGCTTGTGGATATTATTGCGTGATGTTTATAAAACAGATGTCTAAATCCCCCGACAACATCAGGAGATCGGATTCCAATTTTTTAAAATTTATTTTAGAGTTTGACAAGCATCCTTTCCACGCTAATGATGAGATTGCACAAAATTATATATAATTTTGCCAATTTTATCTAAATTACAAATATATAATGTTAACATATTGTCTCAAATGTAAAACTAAAACAGAAAATATCAATGAAACAACAGAAGAAACAAAGAACAACAGGATGATGCTGAAAAGTCTTTGCTCAATTTGTGGAAAAAGAAAAAGTATGTTTTTGAGGAAATTGTCTGGAGCTGGATGTACTGAAGTTGTCAGGGACGTTATTTTAGTAGACGATTGAAAACAAATATCATTATAAATCTGAAAACAATTATTGTTATAAATCTGAAAACAACTATTATTATAAATCTGAAAATATATAATGATCTGCAAGTGCGATTCTGAAAGAGATTTATGTCTCGAGCAAAATAAAAATGTCACATACTGTCAACAATGTAACAACAGAGAAATAATTGGAACAGGTATAGACATACATAAAGTATTTGGCAAATTGCCGAAACAAAAAGCCGGTTGGACTTTGCCAGGCCATAAATATACTGGACCTTATAATCCGCTTAATAAACAACTAGATGAAAATGATAATCCGCTGACAGGACAAGAACCTTACAATCAAGTTGATGAGATAGCAATGCGCCATGATATCTGCTACCGTGATATAGAACGTCCTGATAACGTTCGTGTAGAAAACTCAAAATCAGACTGTGATAAGGTAATGTTGGACGAACTTCATGATATGAAACCGATAAATATGCGAGAAAGGGTTGACCGAAAGTTGGTGCAGTTTTTTATTGGAGCAAAATATAAACTCGGGCTTGGAAAGCCTCGTCTCAAAAAGGAATTGCATGATGATCTAGCGGCTGAATTGCACAAACCTAAAAAAAAAAGTTTCCGCAACGTAAAGTTGTCGCAAATGCCGTTGACGATATCTAGGCGATAGATTTAGTAGATGTGTCAAATCTAGCTGAATTTAACGATAACAGAAGATATCTTTTTAATGTCATAGATGATTCTAGTAATTATGCTTTTAGTGTGCTAGTTTCAGACAAGACAGGAACGTCAATAACTGATGCGCTAAAACAAATAATAACAACTGCAGAAAGAAAACCAAATAGAATTTGGACTGATCACGGAGCAGAATTTTTTAATAAAAAGTTCGAGCAGTTTTTGCTCCAAAATAACATCAAAAAATATGTTACAGGAAACGAAGGTAAAAGCGTTGTCGTCGAGCGATTTAATCGTACACTAAACGAAAAAATTCATAAGTATTTATCAGCTAAAAATACAAATAAATATATTGATAATTTACAAAACATTCTTGACGAATACAATAACACGAAACACCGAACCACTAAATTGTCGCCAGATGACGCAATTAAAAATCCGATATTGGCGAACGAAAACATGTACCTCAGACATAAATTTAAAGTTGGTGATCGAGTTAGAGTTTCTCTAACGAAAAAAACATTTGAAAAAGGATTTACTCCGAACTGGAGCGAAGAAGTATTTGTTGTTGATAAAGTACTTTTAACAATACCTGTAACATACGCGCTAAAGGATTTATTGGGTGAGCCTATAACTGGTAGTTTTTATGAACAGGAACTTCAGAAAACTTCCCAAGACGTATTTGTTATTGAAAAAGTTATCCGAAAACGCGGCAACAAAAGTTTAGTTAAATGGAGAGGATGTAGTGATAAATTTAATGGCTGGGTCCCAACTAAGTCGATACAATAATGTTATTATAAATTTGTTCGTACTTTACAAGTACAGATTTACATTTGATAGTTTTACATAACGAAATTAAATGTAATTTTCTTGTATTATCAACTGGCATTAAATTAAATATTTTAACAAAAATAAAATGATATTTTATATTTCTTTGATGGCCAGTTATTTTTATATTTAATAAAGGTTTAATAAGCTGCCAAAATATTTGTTGCTCGGTAACTGTAAAATTAAATTTTATTATTTTTTTTAGCAATGTGATACTTAACATTATAACGTCCAGTTGTCGGCCTGCTGTAATTTTTTCTGTCAGCGACAGTAACTACTTCATCGTCGGACTCGTTGTTGTACAAAATATCATCTTCGCTATAGCTAGAAAATTTATCTTTGATTGGCAAAATTACTTGTAATTTTGTGGCGATATAATCTTCCGCGTATATATCAGCAAGTCGTTTCATTAAATCCATATTATAATATACTTTTATCTAATTTATAATAATAATGACCAACGAAACAAAATCTGCTGAAGTAAAATATCATCAAAAAGTTAATATACTAAATTATAGAGAATTAGCTGAAGCAGTTAGAAAATGTCTGTCGGGTTATAGTGCTTATTCTGTTGACGTTATTGTAATGCAAGGCGAAAATGATAGAATACTTCTAAAAACGGCAGAAAAAAATAAACTTAATGAAAGTTCATTTATAACATTAAAATTTGATAAAGATGATATTCTTATGTTTTGTCATAATTGTCTTACAAAGACCGAGCTAAGAAATATAATTAATCATCATATCTGAAACTAAATCTATCAAATGTCAACATTGAAGTTGTCGATTTGTGTACGCCGTCAGCTACATCTTTTATTCGAGCTGGATTAATCTTATGATATTTTGCAGCGGCTGTGATCGATTTAAATTTTATTTCTTCTTCAGTCTCCAGATTTACCGAAATTACTTGTCTTTTGGGATTTTTAAAATTATTAGCACCACCAACCCCACGTTTAGTATTTTCTTGAGATGTAACTAAATCTAAATTTTCAATTCTATTATCAGATTTAATTTTGTTGATGTGATCTATAACTAAATTATTTAGATATATTCATTAAAAATTTCATACACAAACCTATGTGATTTATAATTAATAAAATCTGTTTTAGTTCCTCTAACTTTTATACATAAATATCCATCTTTATCTAAATTTCCAACAACTTTTTTAGTTTTTTTAATGTCGAATTATCCCGCGATCATTAGCTTCGTATAGATCAAATACTTTATGAGGTTGAAACTCATTTTGTAAAGCTAAATTCTCAATATTATCATCAGTAATCGAATTATTTACTCGATAGACTCGCTGTCCTTCTGGAATGTCCTCGCAAAACAAACTATAAATAAAATCTTTTCTGAACATTTCGGTGATATCTGTATCATCTCCTTTTACTGAAATTATCATACCAGCCGGAGTTGGTTTTCCTATAGGTTTTTTAGATGTTAATAACTGAACCAAGTACATTTGCAGCATATAAGTTGTACTTTGGATGAACATGATAAGTTTCTTGCTCGGTTGCTGTCATTCTAATATATCTCAAAATTTCTGTCATTATACTTAAGGGATTTTATATCTCTAATTGATTTTTTACGTAATTTTTAATTAAATATAAAAATACTATATATAATGTTAAAATTACGCGATATTGCTAAAAGTGCATTATCAAAGCAGAAAAAATTGCTAGTGCATTCTCAGGTTACGACAGCAGTTACAAACTTGATAATCAAAATGTTTTAGCAAATTTTAACTCAACAAATTTATATCATCTTTTACAACCTGTTATAGCTCAAGAACTTACAGCTCACAAAAGTATCAAACTAATAGTTCAGAATCATACGATTTTATCAAAATTACACGTCATCGAAAAGATATATTTGATATAATTTTTGAAAACACAAGTTTCGACAGCGAGATTTCAGAATCATATCTAACAGCTAAATCACGAAAAATATTAACTGGAACAAATATTGCCTCTGTCGCCGCTGAAATACACCAAGAAATAAATAAAAAATTGGAGGAATTTACTTCATCTGGGTCAGGTTGGAAATTTGAAATGATAAAGGAAGTTTTAATTCATACAGCAAAATATAACGTACTTCGAGGTAGCTCTTACGTTGATCTTCCAAAAAAATTAAAAACAAAAAATACTGTATAAATGTCTAAAACAACGACGATCAATGTTTTCGTTGGTCAATTTTGTCGGAGAGACATCCACAGAGTGACCGCAGTGACCGAATTGAAAAGTATTTGCCATACAAAGACGAACTAGATTTTAACGGAATAACTTTTCCAGTGGCAGAAAATCAGATACCAAAGTTTGAAAAACAAAACAATATTTCAGTAAATGTTTTCGGACTAGATGAGCGAGAAAATGTTTACCCAAGATATATTTCAGAGACTGCTACACAAAAGACAATAAATTTATTATTTTATAAAGGACATTACGTTTGGATAAAAAACTTTAACGGTTTAGTTGGCTGACAGTATAATAAAAATAAAAAAAAAGAAACATTTCTGTTACAGATGTTTGCAGGGTTTTTCTAAGAATGAGAAACTACAGGAACATATTAAATACTGTATCGACGTTCAAAGAATAACTATGTCCGGCGAAAAAGAAAAAGTCTTAAAATTTAAAAATTATGATCATAAGCTAAATATACCTTTCGTTATTTATGCGGATTTCGAGTGTTTACTCGTTCCAGTGGCTTTCGCTGAAAATGATCCTATTAATCAAGTACAAGAAAAATACAGCAACATGTTCCTTGCGGAGTAGCTTATAAAATAGTTTCTTGCGTTTTCATGTCCAATAAAGTTATATAGATGTAAAGATAGTGAATCTGAAAGTCCGGCGGTATGGTTATTAAAAAATCTGATTGATGATGTTAATAAAATTTCTAACAAATTATTTAAGACAGCTCCAATGAAAATAACATCTAAGCAACAACTTGAATTTGATGAAGCAGTTAATTGTCATATTTGCGAAAAATCTTTAGTAGACCCCAACGGAGTCCGTGATAAAGTGCGCGATCACTGTCATCTGACCGGTCAGTATCGTGGGGCAGCTCATAATAATTGTAATTTAAAATTTCATGCACCAAAGTTTATACCTGTCGTTTTACATAACTTTCGTGGCTATGATAGTCATATTATTGTAGAAGCTTTTGGCAACGAGGAAATTAAATCTAAACTAAAACTAAATAATAAGATAAAATGTATTCCAAATAATTTTGAAAAGTATATGTCAGTTACTCTCGGAAAATTACGTTTCACTGATAGTCTGCAATTTATGGCAGCATCATTAGATGAGCTTGTAAAAGGTTGTAGCACTTTTAATAATCTGCAAAGTTGCTTTGGTGAAAACTATGTCGATCTGACAAAAAAGGTATCTTTCCGTATGAGTATCTCGACGACTGGAGCAGGTTTGATGAAACTTCTCTGCCTAACAAAGACAAATTTTACTAGCAGCTAAAAGGTGAAGATGTGTCAGACGACGAATACAAATATGCACAAAATATTTGGAATAAATTTAGTTGTAAAACATTTGGTGATTATCATGATATATATTTGAAAATAGATGTTTTATTACTAGCAGATGTTTTTGAAAGTTTTCGCCGAGTAAGCTACAGCAATTATGGACTAGATCCTTTTTGGTATTATTCCGCTCCTGGGCTGTCGTGGGACGCTCTACTAAAAACAAGCAAAATAGAATTAGATCTCTTAACAGACGTCGATATGTTTAATTTTATTGAAAAAGATATCAGAGGCGGAATTAGTGTTATAACAAAAAAAAATATGCAGTAGCTAATAATAAATAGCTAAAAAATTATGATAAAAGTCTCCCGTTGAGTTATATTATTTATCTAGATTGCGTCAATTTGTACGGTTATGCAATGTCAGAGCCGATGCCGTGCGGTAGATTTCATTGGATATCTCCAGATCAATTTCTTAAAGAAACTGAAAAAGATTTTTCCGATGTCAGTTATTTTGTTGAAGTTGATCTAGATTATCCTAGTTCGTTGCATGATCTACACAACGACTACCCATTTTGTGCAGAGTCGATGATGATAGATTACAATTTACTATCACCCGAGCAACGAGCCATGACAACAGCAAAAAATTCGATCGTTAATAAGTTAGTTCCAAATTTGCTAAATAAAAAAATTACGTGATACATTACAAAAATTTAAAACAAGCAGTAGATGCTGGGCTAATTATGAGTAAAGTCCATGGCGTACTAAAATTTAATCAGTCGAGGTGGATGTCAAATTATATTGACTTAAATACCAAACGTCATGCTGTGGCTGAGACCGATTTTGAGAAAAACTTTTTCTAAGTTAATGAATAACTCACTTTTTGGAAAGACAATGGAAAATATTCGAAAGCGAGTTTCTATCGAAATTGTAAATGATATAAATCGCAGAAATAAATTAGTTAACGATGATGGTATTGTCAGCATGAAAATATTTAATGAAAATCTTGTTGCAATACAACGACGAAAGACAAATTTAAAGTTAAATAAACCGATTTATGTTGGTGCAGTTGTACTTGATATATCAAAGTGGTTAATGTACGACTTTCACTATAATTTTACTAAAAAGCAGTGGCCAGATTCAGAGTTGCTATTTACTGATACAGATTCGCTAGTTTATAATATAAAATGTGAAGATGTCTATGAAGATATTTATAAACGCCGTGACTTATTTGATTTATCTGATTATCCGACTAGTAGTGGATTTAATGATAATACGAACAAAAAAGTTATTGGTAAATTTGAGGACGAATTTATGTTTGTGCCGGTGAGAGAGTTTGTTGGATGAAGAAGTAAGATGTATGCTGTCATATTAGATGACAATAAACTGACAAAAAAAAGCAAAAGGTATTCCTCGAGGATATGTGAAAAAGATGATGAATTTTAATGATTTTAAAACCGCTCTAAACAATAATGTCAGTTTTATTAAGACAAATGTCATTAGAACGAATCTTCATAAGCTTGAAACTGATACGATTCTTAAACGTGGACTTAGCAATTTTGATGATAAAAGATATTGCAAAAATGGAATTAATACTTTAGCACTTGGGCATTATAGAAGGGAGATAATACCGTTCCAGCTTGTTTAAAAATAGTATCTGGATTGTCGAATATAGATTGGTACGAATGCACTGTATTGATTTTCAGACTGTCTGTAATAAAGCGCTGCTGGTGATTTCCAGGTTTATTAGTGAGTTCGTTTTGTCTGTTAAGTGATTTCCAGGTGTATGTCTGTTTCTAAAGCCGTACTGAAACGGAATTCCCTGAATCTTTACAAGCTTGGTAAAAACCCACCTATTGATTTTCAGACTGCAGAGTCTCCTGCCTATAATATACACAGCCTCACAGCCGCTTCGTTTTTCTGTATAAATAGACGGTAATATATTTTAGATTTCATTTTTCTGTACAAATGTAGGATTTCAGATTAACGTTTTTCAGAATCAAAAAAATGAAATGCTATTCAAAATCAGAAAAAATAAAATGCTATTCACAATCAGGTAACTGGTAAGTATATAGTAATTTCTCAAACATATATACGTAATCGGATTTCATAGCTCAGTGCAGGAATGTTGAATTCTCGTACTGAAGGTCTGTGGTTTGATTCCCATCACTGGCATATGTCGGTGGGTATGGTTCTGGATTACCAAAAAATTATTTTAATTGGGGATAAGTTTATGTATGTGCCGTCTCTTATGATAAGTTTATGTATGTGCCGTCTCTTAGGATAAGTTTATGTATGTGCCGTCTCTTAGGATAAGTTTATGTGCTGTATGTTGTCCAAAAATAAACAGCAGGGTGATGTGAGCTCGTGACCTTGTGACCTCACTGAAGGGTGCCCCAAACAAGGGCATTCAGAAAGAAGGTCGCCGGACAAAAAAAAGTCTTATAAGGTGCCTGTGGACCATAAGACAGGTCTTTACACTGAAAAATAAAGCCCTCTGAGTTGCTAAAGTTTCGGTTTCGGATATTTAGGAATTCGCCTGGGGGATATATGCTTTGAGTCCTGAAATAGACAGCCCTCTGAGTTTCTAAAGTTTCGTTTCGTTTAGGAATTCGCTGGGGGGGGTATGTCTATTGAAAGGGACTCTTAGGACCTTATGAGACTTTACCGGCAAAAGGGACCCCAGTGGAATGGTGGACCGAACGTCACCGCTGCTGTTTCTTTTTGACTTTTAGTTTTAGAAATATCATATCAAATAAAATATCAACCATATTGTCAATAAATGTCTGACCAACCTACTATTCGCATATCATTTTCAGTTGCGAATAACCATACTGATCCATATTTTGGTGATATATAATAACCAACTTTTTTAATACAGTCGCTTATTATTTTAGGTTTTATGACAGTATAACTTGAGGCTGATTTTATTGAATCAAATCTCTTACAAAATCTGTTTGTCAGATCAAACCCAACATGTCGGATTGAATTATTATACATTTTATATTAATATTTCATTGTTCAATATGAAAAAATCTAGAGGTCTCCAATTTTTTATAGAGGGGTGGAGTCTCTGATCTAGAATCCGCATTTAGTTTAGGATCAGCCTATTACTATACTGAGAAAAAAATATTCTATCACTTAAAAAGTTAATCCAGCAGGTCCTTGTAGTTCTGGTCCAGAATCCGCATTTGGTTTAAGATCAGCCTATTAGTTTACTACTGGCGGTAGAGGCAGAAAAAATGGACTGACCTTTGTTCCAGTGTGAATGCAGTTTGGACTAGTTCAAACGATGTGTGTGGTAGAAATTGAAGGTTGTAGTGTAGTTAAGACGGTTGATCATGGAGTTCTTTGCGATGACAGCAATTCCACATCCGCGAGAGTGGCGTGGGAACGACTTGATGGAGTAAGACTAATAACATCAATCACTGCCAATCTTGGCTAAAAAAAAGGTCCCAGATTTAATGTTAGAGCAACCATACATCTAACTTATCCATAAAAATGTCATGGTTACCAGTCATTGCATCATCTGTTTTTAACAATAACTATAATCATCGTTTTGTGGAATTCTTCATCTACACTTTTGGGGATTGTTCAACTGATCTTTGGAATTAATTATCAATGAAATCTGCTATAAGAGTATTAGCATTAATGTACTGCTTTGACAAAGGAACACTCCCGTTTGCGACTCCTCCTAAACTAACAATCTTATTATTATTAGTATTATTATTATTATTATTATTATTATTATTATTATTATTATTAACCACAAATCTAGATGGAGGTATTCGTCCAATTCATTTGTAATATTTAAAACTTCTTATATAAAAAATTGACTAGTATCTATTTTAACAACGGCAACGCCATCTTCTGTCAGTGTCCCAGATTTTATACTGTTCATTATCATATATAATTATATATTATTATGTCCACATTACCGACGAAATCTGAAGATTCGGGCACTAACGTGGGTATCGGTACAACAGAGATCATATGCAATGCATAATGCTGCCAGAATCGCAAAGTTGATTCTCAGTATTATTCCAGGAGGAATCTGATCCCTTTTGACTTTTTTTTAGGAATCTGGTCCTTTCGACTATTTTTGTTTTTACTTTGGGCATCTTAAAGATTTTGTAAACATATGATCAAAATTGTTCTTACTTATCCTCCAAATAAATTTTGAGAAACTAAGCTGTCAGAAAAGAACAACATTTTGTTTCAGGGTTTAAAGTTATACCGTTTATAATTTGACATTTGAGTTCTGCTTTAAATACATATTTGCCCGGGGATGATAAACATATTCTTCTAAAATTACACCCCTGATGAGAAGCGTTGTTTAAACAAACATATCCGCCATCATTACCATACATCGCAGCAGGAACAAGTATCCTCATCGTTCATTTCGCAACCAGTTTTAAAATTTTCCCAATCAACATTTTCATTCCTCTAAACCAATAGATCTTCTCCAGACAAATTGCCAAACTCCTGATAATTTTTACTAATTTTCCATATACGTATGATACACTCAATAATTTCAATCCGTTTTGAACAAACAAACAAATTCTTTATTACCCTGTGAATTAACACAACACAGTGAATTCAAGTGTATTCAAGAAAAAATGCTTAAGCCGGTAAACCCACTGTTATCTACTATCTTCTGAAGAAATGCCAAAATGAAGTATATTTTAACTAAATATCACGGAAATTGTTTTTATTTCAATAAACCATCCTCTAACATCTAATTAATTAAATTGGCCATTTCTGATGGTATTGTTGTTTAATTTATTTTGAATTATATA
>JAECUM010000663.1:0-195813 GCA_016617855.1 Megalonaias nervosa
CCCACGAGAAGCTACTGGCAAGCTTTCTCACATATCTCCATTCGCCGAATCCTAGACTCGAACCCACGCAGACAGAGGTGAGATGGCAGTGATCCGTAACGGAAAGCGCTTTAGACCACTCGGCCACTCGGGGCCCCGGAAAACAATAGAGAATATGCATAAACGAATCTGAGTCAAACTTGTCTGTGATAGCGAACAAGGCAAACTTCGAAGACACACTGCAGACCCAGCCTTTGAATCCATAAAAATCTCTGATGGTGGATTTCTTGTCGTTCAATGTGAAAAAAAAAAAAAAAAAATAACAGTGACAAAACCAATCTATGTTGGTTTGCTGCATGACTTGTCAAAACTGCTCATATACAAATTTTAACATGACAAGATCAAACCATTTTATCAGAATCAGGTCAAGATGTTGTACACTGACTCTGACTCCTTGCCAATGCATATCATCGCCTATGTTAAGTATGTGGACATGGCACAACCAAGTTTGGTCAACAAAATTGAACTTGCTAACCACCTTTTTATTGGCATTACTAAAAGTGGATGTTCTTTTGGATACTCGCAGGTATCAAAGATAAATGCTTAGGTAAACTAATCAAAGAATATGTGGGACTGCAACCTAAAATGTACAAACTCAGTTTCTGTGCTGATCATTGGCCCTGCTGGATCAGGTAAAACTCAATTGTTGATGAATATGGTTATCCTGGGATCGGTTGTATGTGATTGTACCATCAGCCGATGACCAACCATGTTGTGATGTTTTAAAAGATGTTCAAAAAGAGTTGAGTAACAAAAGATCATTGAGAAGTGGTAACAACACTTCCATCGATTTTTTTTCCTCCACTGATAAAGCCCCTACCATTAGTGATTTGGATGCAAACAAAAACAATCCTGTTGTGCATGACAATGTCATACTTGAAAACCAAGTCAATCCTACAAAAACATTTTCATGAGGCAATCACAAAAAGATGGAAATCATCTATCTGACTCAAAGATATGCCCATATACCTAAAATGATTTGTGACAACTGTAACATGCTATGATATTTCATGGTAGAGATGTGCATGGTCTTGGAAATATTCATTAGACTTGGTGTACCATTGACCACATGTGGGATGAATTTCATTACATGTTTACAAGATCACAAAGGACCCATATAGCTTTCCCACCAATGATTTGACTTGAACTTGTCAGAGTAAATATTGTGTGTCTCATTTGGATGCACCAATTTAATAATAAAAACACAATGATATAGAAAAATGTCTGGCAGTGATGTCATAGAGAAGTATGTGAAGTGATGTCATAAAGTCACTCAAGAACAGCAGGAATTGATCCAAATGTGATAAAAGGCCACAAGAGGTCAAAGATATATTACAGTCACAAGGAGACCTTACAGTGGGGTTTGAACAAACATTTGTGCCCCTGATTAAACCCACAAAAGAAATTGCCGAACATGCTGCGGATATTAAAAATGCTACAAAGGCCACTGTGGAACAAGTAACATTGCTCATGGGAACAGAAGAAGCACCTGGTCCAGTTCATAAGATAGCTAAATGCACCAAGGATATAAAAAAAAGCCACAAGAACAACTGCAGAGATGATTAGGTGTTTGCCAGAGATGGTGGCTGAAGCATAGGTGTCAACCCCTTGAGATGAAAACCTGTATGCCAGACCAATAAAAACCTTACAAAGACTAAAATAACCTTACATGAAAAAACGTATTCATACAGTATATAAGATCAACAGTTTTAAAACAACAAATGCTATACACAAAGTATTTTTACACATATTTACATAATTATTTACATTTCTGACACTTTATTTCATTCTTTTTACTTATAACACTATCATCTTCTTGCTTTGGCTGAGCAAAGAAGCTTTTGATGGATGCTCCCTTCTTCATTTCAAAATTTCTTTCATGCAGTTTTGTCCTGAAGTTTCCTCCAGATCATATATGCTTAATGCTACCACTTTAATGTCTTTACTGCATATTTTACAAAAAGCATGGGAAGATCCTAACTTGGATACATCTATAATGCCATGAAAGACTTTAATCCAGTCAGCCTGAAACTTGCCATGACCTCGGTCAGTATCTTAAAGCTTGCGTTTCTTTGAGTTAGGCTTAGCCATGGATGGAATATTTCAACTAGATGAAAGAAATTAAAAAAATATTTAAAAATTTAGATTTGACATGTGATATAGGAAGATCTCCTGAATACAAATATGTTATGAATTTATATTTTTCACCATAAACCCCAAGATATTATGCCAGGAGCTATCCAAAATATTGAAATTAGAAATAAAACAAATTGACAAAGTAGCAGTCCAGAAGTTTATACCTCATAAGCTGTTGATTGTTTCTATTAAAATTGTGTATCTGGTGTTCGAAAAGTTATGAATTTGCTATATGGTGTGTCGATTTTGGTCACGAACTTTATATAAATTGGCAGTGTTACATATTATCGAGCCATGAGAACTACGTCACTCGGTATCTGTACTATGTCCGTCATTATGGCAATGCATCTTCCTGTTTGCATTACGTATCTGACAAACTTAACTCAAAACTATAAAAGCACGATAAAATGATGGAAATAAAATCAGTAGAGTATTTATTTTTAATTAGTATATTGTTAAAAATTTTAATAAATCAACTTTATCTTCACACAGAAAAGTCGGACAAATTACATGACCGCCAGACTATGTAAAAGTATGAAAATTGATGCAAACTTTATGCATTTGATAGTAATAAGTATAAATAGCAAAATAATAATGTATAAAATAAGAAAACATACTTACTACACAGGTAGTTAGTCAATATTAGAAATCCGAGAGAGCGACAAATTTAAGAGCAATAAACGACAAGATCTTCACACACTGGAGTCAAAGGAAAAGCGCGGTTTTGAGTATGATTTGATTGATTGTTTCAGGCCACCCTAATCTCATTGAATTCTCATTCTAAAAAAAAATCGTGCCCCGAGTCCGGATGCACACAAAACAAAAAAAACCCCAAAAAACATTTAAAACAAAAAAAAAAATTTTGTACAAAAAAAACATACAAAACGGTTGTACGGCCATACACTGATGAAAAAGGAAAAAACCGTACAAAGTACGGGTAAACCGTACAAGTTGACACCTATGGCTGAAGTCAAAGATGGTGTAGGAGAGCTTAAAAGGGGATGCATCAAAGAATCACTTTATCCACCAGCCAGATATCAATGATGGAAACACCAAAACAAAATTTTAATGAAAAAGGTTTCCAGTAATTCTTTGAAGACCCCATTCATGCAAGTTTGTCTGTGTCTGCAAATTGGAAAAATTTAGTGATTAAAGCACCATCAGAGAACATAAAAAAAGATATGGGCCAAGCTGGTATACAGAGAACTTACAGGGCCTAAAACAGCCTCTCATGAGCCATTTGAGAAATATAATGACACACCTGATTTAGCTAAATTTGGAAGCCTTGATGAAACAAAGCATATAATGGATGGTTTTATGAGAAACCTGCACAGAAAAGAATTGATTTCTGGTGTTTTTTACAACTGAAAGTGAGAAAGAAGAATGTCTGGATCAAACAGCTGCACTTCAACCATAATGTAAGCCTCCACCAGTAAAAGTTACATGGAATAAACAAGAACAACCCACACCTCCACCTGAATCTTCTGCATTGGAAAAACTGAATGGATAGACGAGTAGGTTTAAATGTTGGCATAGGAACTGATACCAAGACACACAACCCCAAAGTAAGGAGAAGACCTTGGTGGATTGTGTCACACTAACAATCTTGCTGATTGATTGGAAATACTCGTGGGATCAGTTAGTGCAGGCAACATTTCACCGAAGTCATCAATGAATAAGCTACATCAATTTGTCAGTGATTGCTTACCAATGATCTTATGGACAGAGACGTGTATCATCTGCTGATGCATGAACTTGTTGAAGATATTCATCATGTATACAACACCAATAATAAGTTCTGAAATGAATGAGACAGTGCGTATCTATGCATCAGTGCAATGGGTTGTTGTAAATACAACCCAGTGTTACCTCAATGATCACCATCTCATCCATAAAACCTGAATTTAGTGTAACCTTATCTGCACCTGTAACCAGTGGCGAATCATGCACCCTTGAGATCACACTTGCTTCACTGCAAGTGTATTACAGTTGGCCTAATATCCAATCGCAACTGTTTTGTGATCTGCCTGTGAATAACTCATTTGTGTTTTCAGCAGATACTGCGTGAACTGGTATACTGTTGAACTTCCCTTTAGCATGTACGACATAGAATCATTCAATGAAGAATCAATTTGGTAACCAGCAAAGACTCCAAATTTCTATACATGCTCATGAGCCCACACTCAGTTCTGTCATTGCAATAGAATCTCAAATGTATGTGGTTGATACTGTATGGTCGTCAATAAGATCAGTTTTAGGTTAGTTTGGCAACATTCCAGGTGATGAGCAATTTTTATGTACGGGACATCATGTCAAGCCTGACATTGTGAGAATTACTTCGACAACCTAGGTTAATTTAAATCATTATTCCACCAGTGGGAATTATGAAAGCAAGTCTGAAATGACAGGCATACTTGTTCAGGGTTCTATACTGTTTGGGTTTCCATCAAACATAGAGACTGATTACGGCGACTAGTTACAAGAGCATTCTATAAAAGCAGTTACACTGCCATCACCAGAATCAATGCTGGATGCAATTAGTAAAGTAATTAATGAAGTCATTTGAGAAGGATTGTCAGATTCAACAATCGCAAATGTGGCAATAGGGAGTGGATCTGGACAGTAAGTGGAATTAAAGAAAATCAATCATGTGTATGTGGAAACTAGAAGATTTGCCATGGCTAAGTTCAAAGATTTATTTGATTCAGCATTGGATATGGGAGTGCCTGTATTAGTAGATTGAGGCAAGACAGATATTCAGTATTACTCAAATCCAGCAAGGGATCCCAATCAATTTAAAAATACAACTGCAAGTGAAGACACATCTAGGTTTTTACTTCCATGTGAGGCATTCTTGGAAGTTGAGGAAAAACTTATACAGGCTGCTGCTGCTGCTGAGTGTGTGTTTAGCTCCAAATGTAACCTTGCACACATCTCAGGATTTATTAATAATGGCATCATGGCATTTTTCAACAGTGCATGTTATTCCATCGATGGAAAGGAAATCTGGTCAAATTTTGGACAACATTGACATAGTCATGATGATTCTCGGACTTACCAGATACAGCAATGATTGCATGAGAACTGCTGGCCCAACAACGATGTTTATGAAAGATGTGACTAATAATACAGATCGTAGACAGTATACAATTAGGTGACCTTAAAAACATACTGCTGCTAATGATGATGCAGATGTAGATGCTGTAGTCATTAGCATCAACCCAAATTTCAACCTTGGATTTGAACAGTATTGATCTCAACTCAGTGGTGATTTACTGAGGTTTTCATGCATAATTCCCCTCAGTCACATCTTTGTATTTTGCAGAGATGTTTGCAAGGTTATATTTGGAGCTAAACACACAATCACTTTGTTTCATAAGAACAACTTCAATGATACAATTTTGTGTGTATGGGGTGCTGATGGTAAGGCTGTATTAGAAACGTTAACATCGTGGATGCCTATGTTATCCCCTAAACTTTCCACAGAATCACATTTGTTATCATTTTTGTAGTTGGGAACCAATTCAACATTGTAATTTCTTACACATCACACAGATGCTCACCCACCAACTGCTATTGCGGGACAATTTGCTTGGCTTAATTAGCCAGAAGTCACTTCTCATATTGCACGTGCATTTCACAATCTATGGTAACCGTTATACACTGACTGACATCAAAACATCAACACTGGTCTGCAGATTTCCCAACAAGACTTTTGTATGTTGTACCCGATTTATTACTTTTCATTGGAACACTTGGAGTTGTTCAAACAGTCTGTCACTGATATGTATTTTCTTGCATGTGGAGCTCCTGGTGGTGCTAATTACAGATGTTATGCTGTGATACTTTCTGACAAGACTCTGTTGCTTGAAGGTACTGTTGGCTGAATAAGGGTCATCAATGCACCAGTGGAAAATTCATAGAATTTATAATTAAACCTTTTACGTATTTTAATAATACATGTAATGTCCTGTCATGAAGTGAATGTCAGTCTTACTAAATATCAACTTGCAAAAATAAAACACGCAATAAAACACAATTGTGGGGTCACACTGAAACTTTCTCCAGCACAATTAACTGGAAAGGTGATCATGTGGCTGACCCAAACGAAGCTCACTCAGATCAATGCAGCCAAACACAGTAACAGCTCAGAAACATTAAAATTATCCAAGTCAGAGATGATACAGATGATACAGATGCAAAAGAATGGTGGAATATTTCCATTCCTTGCAGCCATTCCAGTGTTGCTGGCAGCAGCAGCTCCAGCGTTAACGAAAATTGCAGCATTAGGGGCTGTCAGAATTGCATCAAGAATGGCATTAAAAAAGGCGCTTGGAGGAAGAGCCTCTCGTGGCCATATAAATAAAGGAAGAGATGTTTGATTACCAGGCATGAGACAGAGGTCTTCAATTACCAAGTCTCAAGAAGATCACGCTGTTGACTTGTCCACTGACCAATCCTGATTTGCTCACAATGGCAAAAATCAATCAAACATTTTTGTGGTATTTATATGCAAAATGAACTTGTCTCGATGGTGCCATGCACATGTGAAACTGGCATCATCAATCTGGATTCATCAACAGGACCTGGCACTCACTGGGTTGCATAAGTTGTAACACCTCAACATAGTCTGTATTTTGATTTATATGGACTTGCATCACCAGCTGAAATTGATAATTATTTTTCCAAGCATGGTAAACAACTGCTGTTTTATTCGACTATGTGATTGAAAACTCCATTGGATGATCCCATATGCAGTTATCTTGTCACTGAAGCATTGTGTGCACCGGAACATTCACCAACACCTCAAGCTCTTAATGATTTCACATGAAAGTACCTTTAATATTATACAAAAATGTTTGTTAACATTTATAGACATTACTCTGCTTGGTGACAAGGTGCTGATGTGGATCTGAGCCAATTTGCCACCAAGTGGATTTGTCTGAGTTTACAAGTCATGTTGTTATCAGTGTTGATCCAGGTGAGCTTGTGATTTTTGAAAATCAAACTAGTAAACTTAAAATGTCTAATGTGGACATTCAAGATATTGTCAAGTTGAAAGGTTACTTTGTGGTACAAAATCTCGATGAACTCACTGACAATGGTGGAATCAGAGACTCTGGTGTGTCAATTGCATTTATAAAAAACAATGTTGATACAGCTAATATTGCCAAAAGATATTACGTGTAAGAAGAAATTGCACATGTGCCTACACCACATGTGGCAACATTTTGGAGCACAATTATGAGTGTATTAATCAAAGAAGGAGAAAAACCAATTAAAATAACAACTTTAGCAAACAGATGACTTAATTTATCTTGATGGAAATGGTTTTGACAGACCTAAAAGTCACATCTTAAAGGTGAGTCTGGTTGAATGGGAATGTTGATAAATGGCAAGCGGCATTTTGGTACTGACTATGTACCACAAATATCATGAATTACCAGGCTGGACAGCATTGAAATGGAATTTTACTACATGTATTGCATTATTAAAATCATTACTTGCTGGACATGAAATTCAGTCAGAAGCACTCAGCGTTTATCCTGATGGGTTCTTAACCATCTTTGGTGTTTGTGTTTAAGATTGGATTTTATCATTATTATATAAGTACAGGTAATGTTATCTGACTATGGTGATGTGGATGCGGAAAGTACCGATGGGCTGCTGGACCAAATGGCAGAGAATGTTAACACTGATAACAATTCTGTTTCACTTCTCAATGAATATCTTGGCCACAGTGGTGTTACCAAACCCTTGTATGAACTGTCACATAATTTTCTAAGGGTCAAATAGAAACTACCATCTGGAATCACCCTGATATAGCATACCAACCTGAGGCCAGCTTGAAATCATCACACACACATGTGAAATCACTCAAGCATTAACTGCAGCAGCAAATGCAATACCTCTCCAGGATTGTTTGTACAATGACGAAGTAGCATTCACCAATGTATCCATCCTAGTTACATTCAGCAACGAATATTTTACTCCAACTGACCCCCAAAAAACGATCTTGACTTTCACTTAACAAGGATGCATTTGTTCGGATAACAGTTACTGGGCAAAGACAATTGTTAGATATAAAAGGTGCTGGCATAATCAGTGTTTTTACAGGTGAAAAGTGTGCTAAACAACTAGATCGCACTTTAACAGGAAATTTAAATATTTCAGAGGCTGATATTTTCTATAATTGTACTATTGTTGTACCAGTAAAAAGGGGTAGTTTGTTAGAGGTGCTTCTGCATATTGCACCTCCATGTGATGATGAGACCAGACATGGTCTGTCTGTCATGCAAATAAAAAAGTGAAAGTAATATCAATACAAACTATGATGGCTCCTCAGTCTTACTTGAAACAATAATCAAAACAGAACAGCTGCAAAATTAAATTACCAAGAGAACCATGCTGTTCATAAAACACAAACACGCTTGTTTGATTGAAGATGCTATCTGTGATCTTGCTGCAGCAGCTACTGTTGGTCTTGGTGTGAATGGAATCACAACAACATCAATTGGTATTATTGCTGGAGCTATATCAATAGTAACTGGTGTTTCTGGTGGTGTTAGCAAACTAATTTTGATGTGACTGCATTCATGAGTACACGTCTATTCCAAATTGTTAACAGCTGCACAAAGCAGTCTCAGTATGATTACGAATTATATTCGGTGGCTACTGAGGATAAAATTATCAGTGTGGCTGAGTTTGAGACTGCAGGCAGAAATGGAATCATCAGTTAAGAGCACAAATAAGAAACAGACAAGAAAAAGTCAAATTATAAAAAATCTTCATGCAGAGAAACGGTTTATTGATCAAAACAGCAGCTGCCATTGTGAGTTGCCCAGGCAGTATCAATCAGTACCAAACCCAAGTACCGGTAGTATCAAAGGCTAGGGGTTTGTCCCCAAAGGAGTTCTTGAGACACTAATAATCCATATGAGACTCTACTCCATAACTGTTGCACATATGTGCAAAATTAAAAGTGATAAACATGCATTGGTCACATATGGGCTAAATATGCCATGAAAGTAGAGTCGAGGATGGGTGACAGTGTCCCAATGAGGCCATTAGGGCAAAAGGCCTATTTTCATACTACTGTATTCATTTTAAACCCTTCTCATTCTAAATTTCATGTTTCCCATCATGCTACAATTTTACTGCCATAAATATACAGTGCAGCTGTTATTTTTGTTTTGGAATTTATTTCCCCTATATATGTTATCAATCAGTCTTTAAAAAAAAAAAAAACTATGAAAATTTCTTTAAAAAATGATAACAATGCAGTATATGTTGATTGTCTGTGTAGATATATCAATATTACTGATCTTATGTGAAAGAAATGTTGGGGACATAGGGTTCTTTCATATCAGAGGGCAGAGTGATTATGTTATTGGGGTTTGGATGCATTTACATCTATTGTAATAAGTAAATAATAAAGAATAACATCCACAGGAAGCAATGCAAGAGTAAAGTACCATATAAATATTGAAAGCTAAGAACTGCAAAAAATTTGCACCTTGGAAAATAACCTGCCAAACAGTACTTTTCAAATGATGAATTTATGCAGTATGCTATGTCTTGCCTGCTCCACAAAGGCATATTTCAAATATATGTACACAGCAAAGTCACTTGATCATGAAACATATGTTAATATCACCTCCTTTTGCCTGTAATGAGCAGTACCGTCCATGATAAATACACACATTAAGTTTCATGACTGTACATGATACAGTTTCCACAGAAACTTGTAGCTAAATTCAATGAGAGTCACTTGATGGGATTGACGCTCTACTGGCCAAAAATAATTTCCAGAAATCCAAGATTCAGGAAAAGTAGCAATAACAAACCTGCACTAACAGGCACAAGGATCATAGATAACAGGCCATAAGCTCTTCTGGTCCATGACTAGTGAGCTAGAAACTTAACAATAACAATGCTGCCAAGAAAGTGATATTTATTTATGTCTTGCCAATGTTTTGCAGGCAAGACAAAGTGAACCTACACAGTTTCCTCCCAAAATATGTGAACAAGTTCCAAGCAGGGATTGAAAGCCTACATTTATGCTATCAAGTCAAAAAGGCACAGATTCCAAACTTAACTGATCAACTAGGCTGAAATTTTGTTTATAATGTTTGAGATTTAGTTTGCAGCAATGGAGAGATTTAAATACAATGTACTGCATCATAACATATAAAACAGCACAAATTTATCTCACCAGACGAGACAAATTTTTGGCATGGTTTTTGTGATTAATCTGAGTTTACTTTATCAGTAATCATTCAGAGCTAAAGTGTACAAATGTGGATGCATATAACAGTCAGACTTCTCTTTATCATCAGCATTTATCGCATAGAAGCACTACTCAGAAACTGTTGCACTGATGTTTTGACAGCAATCAGCAAATGTAAATCCAAACTGCATCTAATCCCATCAGAATTTATTGGAGTGTGTTAAAACTTAATGGTCTTAAAATAGGTAACAAGAAAGAGCAAAATGAACTAGTTTTGTATAACTGAAAATATCATTTATTTCCCTAAATTACAAAGTGAGAGAATTAAAAATAACTTACAGTATGGTGAATGAAATCCTAAAGTCCTAAATGTTCTATCAATTCCAAAAGTATTGAGTAAACTGAATGAGTTCCAAACGTATTCTGAATGATGGTCAGTAATGTACTGATGTATCAACAGCAGAGAAGAATCACTATGATATAATCCCAGAATGTCTTTAAATGAATTTACAATACTAAAATGACAGCTATTAAGTCCAAATGTCTTTGAATGAATTTACAATAATCAAGAGATAACTATTAAGTCCAGATGTCTTTGAATGACTCCACAGTATTTCTGTGACAGCTATTAAGTCCAAATGTCTTTGAATGAATTCACAGTATTTCTGTAACACCTAGCAAGTCCAAATGTCTTTGAATGAATTCACAGTATTTGTGTGGCAGCTATTTAGTTCAAATGTCTTTGAATGAATTTATATTATCTTTGTGACAGCTATTAAGTCCAAATGTCTTTAAATGAATTCACAGTATCACTGTGACAGCTGTTAAGTCCAAATGTCTTTGAATTAATTCAAAATAATCAAGTGACAGCTATTAAGTCCAAATGTCTTTGAATGAATCCACAGTATTTCTTTGATAGCTATTATTACTATAATTATTAATTTCGAACACTAGTTCCAACAAATGATTAAATTAATTTGTCTCAATACAACTGAATAACTTCTAAGACTGGTGGTACTACTAAGAATGCCTAATTCTACATAATAATTGTTATATTTATTACCAATATGCATTAGAGAGAATGCAATACAAGGCTTGAATGAATCATCCTGGCATTACAAAATCACTCTATCAGTGAACAGATCAGCTGTTTTAACACTGACTAATAACGACTTAGGTCAGCTTGGATTCTCACTAGAATTCATGTCCTTGTCAGATCACATGATGTTTACTTGTACTAACAGTATGACTCAACCTTGGAACTTTTATGAATGAATCTATGCACTAGATACGTGACTCATCTTGAAAGTGCAAACTATGAACGTAGGATATTAGTATTAAAAATGTCAATAACTTAATAACCCTTACAAAAACTATTATTATGAACATAATACACATAAATATAGGTATACATAACAAGTGAAAATGGTTGTGTTTCAATGAGATATTGATATCTGAGTTCTAAAGGCTTTAAATCTGTCAATCAGATTCTGGTATTTTTACTCATAAGGGTACCCTATATGCTAAAGGTGCACAGTATTACCTGTATACTGGTTTACCATGGTATATTTTTCTTCTGGTGGTACGTACCACTGTACTTTTTCACTATACCAGTATTTTAGTAGTAAATGCCAGTAATGAATGTACAGAAATTCCCAAGTAATCTTGTTATCAATTTGTTGATTATAATAAGAGTACATTCTCATTTTTCGTTACAAAATATATCCAAAAATTAGTATTTTTTTTACAAAAACAGTTGTATTTGTAATAAATTAATTTTGAATATTACAAATATAATTATATTTATTATCCTTTAATCTCATGTTTGACACATGTCACATGTACCAGCATGGTGACCCAATGAGATATTGTGAAAGATATGGGATACTGTGAAAGATGCATGTATTCAGGCTAAATCAAACTTTTGGAAAAATATCGAACTTATAAAAAGTTTACTGTAGGTTTCAGTGTCAACACTTCATACTTTTTTAATCAACAAGCTCCCTAATATGAGAACAATCTCTTCCATGGGTCTCAGCTATGGTGTAAGCTTGATCATTCCACTTTAGTTACAGTTTTAGATTAAAACTTACACAATCATTAACATACATATGACAAATTCATCTATGTATAAGGTATTGGTCATTTCATTTGGGGGCTGAGGGCATGCAATTTTATTTTGAGCTACTTTATTTTTTCTCTTATCTCAAGATAATTATTTTTTTTCTTCAAATAATATAACATATAATACGGTGTTAATCTGCTATAAATCATAACAAGATATTTTTTTTCATCTATACAGGTGAAATAAAAAAAGACATGTCAGGCCGCTGCGCCAGAATATTAAATTGTTGGTCCCTAATATAATTGTGGTACACCATGGTACATATCATGGTATGTTCAGAAATAGAGTGATACAATTTTTTTTGTGGTAACTAGCTCTACAATATAATCACTTAAAAGTTGACTCCAACTACAAATTGCATAGACCCAGATCTGCAGTCACATAATGCACTGGCAGATTTGAGTATATGCAGTCTGTTAGGAGTAATCAGTAGAACAAACAACACAAGCCTTGACCTACTGGTGCATTATTTGATGGCAGACCAGGGTCCCTGTTGTTTGCAGCTGGACCCTAATAAATACAGTACTTGAAACCCACCAAGTGATCTTCTTTAGAGTCATTGGTAAAGTCAGGGGCTGAAAATTTTTATTTTTGAGCACTGGATACTGGACTTGAAATCAAATTTATTTTTGTGTAACAGGATGAAGCTAGGAGGGATTGGATCCAGCAAATACACCAATACTGCAATTATGTGAATGAGATATTTATTTATTTATGCACATGAATGATAAATGAATCTGACAAGTTACTCATGCACATCAATTCCAACAATGGATATATGAAAATGAGATCATTCCTAAAATAGAATTTCAACAATTGAATCACAAACAATCTCATATGTCAGTGGACATGATCAGCATATGAAAGTTATAAACAAAACATACTGATATATGAGTCACCAGGTATGATCAATGTATGACATTTATCAACAAATATGACCAATGTATGGTTCAACACATATGATGAATGTATCATTGAATTTCACACATACAGTGACTCTGATATTTAGGTTTAAAATGGAATATCCAAGTTACAATAAAATCTCAAATTGATGACTCCCCATGAACAGCTCTACAGTTAAAGACGCCTCCATAAAGTAGACAGCTTCTTGACGAGACTTGCCTGTATTGTGATGAAACATAAAGAATCTGGGCTATAAGTACATGGCTGTGGCCAACTCTGTGGCCAGAGAACATAAGGTTATTGGTTTTTATTCAACAGTGTACTGAACTCATTTTTTTTTTAAATAGCTAAAATTACCAGTCTATAGACCTAGGTAACAATGTACTTGGAACGAAACCCATGCACATTTCATTCATATATTCAACAAAGCTAATTTAGTACAGTTTCATGACAGATGAGTTCAGTTCTACGGCACTATAGGTCCCAACATTTCACTTAAGTCAAACTATGTCGCACAGTATCTATCTATCTATCTATCTATATATATATATATATATATATATATATATATATATATATATATATATATATGTATATATATATATTCAGTACTTAGTTACTTACAGTGGTAAATATATATTCCTGTTAGATTCCACTGTTTCATTTCTCATTTCCACCTGTATCTTCATCTACATGATGCAAAAGGTCACAGAAGGGAGTCCCAGACCTCTGGGTCAAAGAAATTTTTAACCCCTGTAAGTTTGCATTAGTGCTGCAATTGTTGCTGGATGCAAAACAAAACTATAGTAAAAGTTCTTCTGTCACATAAATCTACTAAACAAATTGGAGTCCCTGTACAGCAGATTTAGTGTTAAAATGCAATAAAACTTCTTTCAGTGACTGTCAAAAGTATACACAAGTTGCCACTGTATTATGCTTATCTATGTTCCCATCATAAGTCCATCTTCCACTTTTGCAAAACCCAATCCCGACCCCACCCAACAATTCAAAACATTGACAGGGATAGCACCCTAACCTGAGAAACAAGATAGCTTAGTCAGCAGATAGTTGCACTCATAACCTGTGGGTTATAAATTAGAACCCTAGTACTGATGGGCAGTTTATTCAATCTTGTACTCTTGTAGCTTTCTACCCTCCCATGACGTTTATCCTCATATAATGTGTATACATGTGAACCTGTGCAAGAACCTGTGATACCATGAGGCGCCATGCCTGAAGATAGTCATGTGGGGTAGAAGACTTCAACCTAGATCAGTAACCTAATAACACTGCTATTGTTATACTACTCAGTACATATCTCCAAGAATGTCTGTCGATGTAACAAATACAGGCACAGGTATGGTGCAGATTAAGTGTAGGAGCAGCATAGATACAACGTGGGTATAATGCAAGTACTACACAAGTACATACACATCCACATACATGTCTATGCTCACGTAAAACACGTCCACGCACAGCATCAATGCTCGTGTGGAAAAGAAATTGACCACTATTATTTGAATTGTACTGGGCACATTGACCAGGCACAACAGAATTGGTGGACTGACTGGTTTGTGAGTTGGATATTCGATCTCCATTTCTTCTGGATTTCATGACAAAATACAGAGAGGTATATTAATGGAAAATATTAAGTATTATAGTAGTCTTGTTTTTCCACTAAAAACCCTCCTCAGCCTCTATGTTAAAACTATTTAATTTGCCAACTATGCCTGAAATTGGTTTTTCTATAGACATTACCTTATTATATCCATCTCTAAAATACAGATAAAAATTAGACAATTTTAAAAATATATATTTTAAAGTGCCAAGTCAAATTTATATTGCATCCAACTTTGAGCACCATGTAGTTGCCAGTTATTTTTAGCCCATCAATGGTGAAGTCAAAGTTGTTGGTAAACTGGACTTTTACTTTTCAGTGGTAAATGTTGGGAATTTGATTTAGATCTGTACTCATCTTGAAAGTGCCATATGTAAACTGAGAATGTGTTGATGAAAATAGTGATACTGGATGAAGGTTTCTTTTTTTCTAGTATGAGTAGAGAAAAGTGACTATCAAGATGAAAAAGTTAGTATTGAGTTCACAAAAGTGAATACAAAGTTGAAAAAGTGGGTATTGAGTAGAGAAAAGCAAGTACTGGGTTGTGAAAAAAGCAAGTATTGGGTAGAAAAAAGTGGGTATCAAGTTGAAAAAAGTGAGCATTGAGTACAGAAAAGCAAGTATTGAGTTTATAAAGTGAGTATTGAGTAGAGAAAGCAAGTAGTGAATAGAAAAAAGTGAGTATCAAGGTGAAGAAACAATTATCTTGATTACATTATCAATGTCAAACTTCAAATAAGCAGGAGAGAAAACTCACCTGGCTGGTTGAAATTTTTTTTGGTCCTCTTCCCCTCGAAGATCCCAGAGCCGGCAACCCCCTCCCCAGCTGGCAATATTCAGTACCACTATGCTTTCTACTGGATCTGTCAGTGACACTGGCTTACCATCAAGTTCCAACTGCAACACAAGATGTGCAAAGCAACGAAATACATTTGTGATAATTCTGGTATAATTAATTTTGGTTAAGGTTTTACTGCACTTATCCTTTTTACAGTAATTTTCTTAATATTCAAATACACATTGTAATTATTTAGCAATTTCAAGTGAAAGCACCATTTTGTACTGTACAATGGAATGTACATAACAGTGGGAACAATATCCTGAAAACTTTGGACTAAGTGCTTACAATCGAATTGTTCTGAATAATTTGAAAAAAATTAAAAAATTTCTTTATGCAGTTTTAGTTAAATTTTCTGTAAATTATGCAGATAGATTGATCATCAGAATGCCCCAAAATGTGCAAATCCAGTGAAAGACCGACAGATGGCTCATTCAGTACAGACAATTTGTTGACAATAAGGGTGATGGTTTAACACAGTGTTATAATGGGTGTAGATCGTAACAACAATGAGAGGCAATAATTTAATGAATAAACAAAAAGGAAATTTTATTACAGAGCAGCAAGAAATAATTTAAAGTAAAAACAAAGATCCATCTTTCCCTCATTCTCCTTTTTTTGTTGTATATGCCATGAATGTTCCAGACAGACAGATGGCACAGCAGTCAGTTTGTCCCCAATCTTACTCAAACTGAAGCATCTTATATGGCTTTTTTTAAATATTTTTCTTTCATGATTTTTCCTGGGTGACTGGTATTGAGGACTGGGCTCATCAATGTTGGAGAACATTTTATCAGTAGTTAATGAAATTTCTGAGAGTAAATTGGTGAAATAGGGAATTCTGCCTGAGTCTGACATTTTTAAAACTGGGATGAGAGCTGGTATTTTCAATGTGGTATGACTGTAGACAGTTTAGATTGTGATTGGGATGCATTTCAAATGGAACTAAGGCCTATATTTGGCCCAGTGAGGACTCATGATTAAATAACTCATTATTAAATTGCAACATGATTAGAACATTATTTGAATAAAATGATGCAAACAATCTTCAGTGAATTCAGTGGTATGCCAACTCAAGCTCATGTGCTGAAACAACAAAACAAGTTTCCAATGATCTCAATGTGGCATGCCAATTCAAGCTGACGTGCTGGAAGCAGAAAGGTATTGAACAATGATCTATTCTAAGTTTATTCAAAACAGATTTGACAAAAGTACCCTTCTGCCTCAAGGAATACATGCTACCCATATCAACAAACCATATATAAAAAGAAAAAAAAAATCTCACAATGATAATGTTAATTATGTAATGCAGACATGCAACTTTTATGGTAATGAAAGTGGGACTGTTGGTCATTTTAAGTGGGAGACTGGGTTTGTAATGTGGGACTATCTCACCTGCCCCCAACCATTATAATCTATTAATGACATCAATTTTCTTTTTCAGAAAACAATAACCATAATGTGTGTGTGTGTGTGTGTATGTGTGTGTGAGCCTGCTATAACATCATGGTTGGGGTCCAATTATTAGAACCTGACAATGCTATGTACTGAACCATGTTATAACCCACCAAGTCAGTTACCTGAAGAAAATGATTCATCTACCAACAACTATAACGGAAACCCATGAATTCGAGTACAGCTCACATGTTATAAAATTCATGTATCGTTCACACCCCATCAGAAAACAAAAACTACACATATATAAACAATGCTAGTCCTCGTTTGATCTATACCAAATTGTCAATAAACACGTCATTATATAATTCACAAAGATATTGTTGCCAGTAGCATGTGTTATAGTTGTTTACATGCTACATGTACATGTACTTAAACTGGCCTAGATTTTGGTCAGCTGGAGACAGCTATCATCTTGTTGAGGCCACGTAGGGGATTATTCATAGGGGAATGAAAATGTGAAAAAATTAAAAAAAAAGACAGCCAGATAACTATGGCTGCAAAAGATTTAAAATTTAATTTGCGTTTTATGCCACTATTGGTAGCAAATGTAAGCATACATTTTTTTCCTGCAAAACAGGAACTTTCATGGCACAACAAACATGCTCCAGTCACTTTGGAAATTGCAATAATCCATCAGATTCCATTGCTATAGTGAAGTCTGGTGCTAGCTTCCTTTGATGAAAGGTGATTTGTTTTTATTGAAGATTTTAGTTGGCTTGCTTTGATAAAGAGTGCCCGTGTTAATGAAGCCACCAACAATGGACAACTTTGTGGGACCAAACAAATGCCCATTAGTTATTGCAGCGGCAACATCAAATAATTGTAGAACATTGACTGAGACTGAATCTTATATTTCATTTGCTTAGTATTAATACAGAACAAATGGTGCTTCAAAGGTAATCTGTTTTCTTTGCAGTTTCAGCAAAACTTATTTTTTCTGGGTACATTTTTAAAAAAAAAGAAAGAAATAGCTGTTGTTTGGTTGACTGTAGCAGTTCCTGTTCTGGCCTTCAAAGGTTGGTCAACTGTACATAGTCCAGTAGCATGACTATTTGAGTGTATCACAGCATACAGTACTCAGGCAAGACATCAGCATAAGCAGATTACGATATAACAATGCACAGTTAAGACTCGGAAAATTTGAAAATTCCTGAAGATATTTTGATAAGTTTCTATATGATGGATGTCCTGTTCCTTCCTGTTGACTTGGATTGACTCAGAAAACATTTTTTTAAAAACCGAGTTATTTCAATTTCTTTACAGAGAATTTATGCTGTTACTTCCTACTAACTCAGAATGATTTGGAAATATGAAAATGAATAGAGATATTTTTATTTGTCTATATGACGATTGCCCTGTTACTTCTTAATGACTTGGAACAAGATTTTAAAAAACTGTCTTTGATATGTTGTTGTAATTGGGAGAATTTCACTCCCGCTCGGGACCGTCAGCTTTTCTACTCCTGATTTCAATTGGGAGAGTTGGCATGTTTGATAATGACAAAGACCTGGGCATCCAAGCATGAACTGCTATGCCAGTATCAAGTCCCCCACATAAATCAGTGCTTCTGACTGCTATTTTAAAAAGAAAAAAGCCTATGATGGTGCAAAAGAAATATGCATGTTCATTGTTACCTTTATCTTCTTATGTAAATCTTTACATTCTCTCTCCAGTACATCCTTGGTTCCATATGTAAGGTAACAAAGCTGGAAAATAAATTATGATGAAAAATAGAAAACATTGTTCAGAGAAGAGTTGAAGAGTTTTATCTACAAGTGTCACGTGCTCTTATTATTATCTGCATGTGCACAATATCACATATCTCACTGGCAATAAGTGACTGCTCCGGTGGCCTAGTAGTTAGTGTTTGCCTCAGATGCAGGATGTGGCATGTTTGAACCCTGGCCGAGATTTTACCAAAAGCTTATAAAAATGGTACTAACAGCTGCTTTGCTAGGCACTCATTATTAAGAGGTTAGTGCTACGACTAGTCAGCCTGGTGTCAGGATAATGTGACTGGGTGGGACATGATTCTACATGTTGTGGCATCTATAAACTGCCACTCTGCAGACATTGTAGTTATATGACTGAGAAATTGTTAAAGCTATGTTAAAAGTCCAAATCACACACTCACATTCACTTGCAATAAAATTTCTGTTAGCAGAAAAGTGTACATATGTGTGTGTGTGTGTGTGTGTGTGTGTGTGTGTGTGTGTGTCTATGCTCTTAAAATAAGTAACAGAAAAGAGTGATGACAACAAGCTTTGCAAAATTTAACAAATAATTTACTGCCCTAGAATACAATGTGAAAAATAAGAAAAAAAGAACTTACGGTATTGCAAATTAAATCCAAAAATAATCCAGGAATTAAAGACACATGTCCTTGTGAGAATAAAACCGAGTTCAAGTCTCAAAGAGATTTAAAATTAAAGGCGATGATGTGTCTGTCATGGCCTGCATTGTACTGACATGTCAACAGTCTCTCACTGAATCACAAAAATATTATTACAGGTTTGAAAATTCTGTATAATTTCAAATGAATGTCTTTATCCAAGAATTTTGTCAGAGCACTTTTGTATTTCCAGAGAAAATAATCACTTGAATTCAGTAATTTGAAGAAAATAAAATTCAGCCCAAACTGGTCACAACATACTACAATTTAAAGTGCCAGATGTTAAAGCACAACTGGTCAAATTCTGACAGTCACAAGATAATATAGTTCTCTGTTTGACCTCAGGTCACAAATTAGCATTTTCTAAACAATAATGGACCAACTAGCATCTTTGCTAGCCAAGGTTCCACTATGTTAACCCTATCTACATCTTGTCGTATCAAGTAGATATTTCTGTACTTCGGGTCAGTGAATTTCATTGGATATGGCGACATGCCACCACATTTAATCAAAATTAAGTTAAAATTTGAACACTGTTCCTATGTGACTGAGACAAGGGAATCACATCATTGTGGACTTATAAATAAGCAATTATCCACTGCCAGTCTGTATTTGTAGAAATACCTTTCACTCAAATAAACCTGTAATGGTTTCTCTCTGGTACACAGTCATACTTTTGATGATAAACTTACAAAGTATCCTTTTAAAGTCAACTGCCTCCACCATATTTGGCCGATGTACAATTCACCACTGTTACACGCTGTTGGTTAGTTGGCATTACATACTAATGGATGCAACTCTTAAAACCCAATAGATGTCGCTAGGACAAAGCACTAAAATATCTGTTCAATCTGCCAAGGTGTAGATAGGATTAACATATTGGAAATTTGGCTAGCAAAGATGACCAACTAATGGTATTTCATTTTCTATGCAGAACTGCATGTTTTGTTTATAGGTGATCTCAAGACACCTTGCTTTAAAGCTGGATAATTTTCTACACCTTTAAATGTATATATTGATGGTCAAAACTTGGCATCGCCATACTGCAAGCAATAGCCTTGGGGTGCACTTCAGTTTGGTTACATGGTCTACATTCAAGGTCACTGATATGCTTAAAGTACAGGTATGTGTGAAGACTGACTGATTAACTCATTGACTGACTGACTGACTGATGCTGAAATGGGAGGAAAGAGCCTTGCCAAGACACACACCATAGCAGCTAAAGTAGGTTAGTCTCACCAGCATAAAACTCATAACCCATCTTGTGTGTGTGTGTGTGTGTGTGTGTGTCCTTCGGGACAATATACACATAGGTCCCACACCAAATGGCAATGTAAACAGGAACCAATCCAAAAAGTGAAAATCGAAAATTCTTCTCATATTTAGCTACCAGTACTTATCTCTTCATTCCAGAATGCAGATTTTTTTTTTCCCTACAATAATAACTCCAAGAATTATTCCAAATTACTACTATTCTAATGAAAACAATTTCATGGGCACTTTTTGCAATGCGTAATTATCTTGTAACCCTTTTATGAAAAAAACACACCAAAGAAACAGAACAGTGGATCTAAGAAATGAGACCAAGATCTTAAGCTGTTTCTTGTAACAAAATCATAAACTGTTTCTTGTACCAGATCATAAACCGTTTTTTTTGTACCAATCTCATAAAGTTTTTCTTACTACAATGATTGATTCACATTATTTTGTCCCTCTAAAAGGATAATAACACCAGTGTAATATTTCGTTTTCCTAATGACCTTAAATGACATCATTGCACTGATAAACTCAAGGACCTGGAATTTAAATTATTCAACACAGACTTTACATGTTCCAGATGTGTAACCCGCCCTATCTCCTACTTATCTAGAGAGGCCCCTATTCTCTAATTAGAAGTTTCTCCAAGGCTGCTGTCACACAGACCTCCAAAGTTTTAAGCCATTTAATGTACATTATTTGATTTCAATGAAACATGCAAGCCTGATCAGCCCACACAATTCACAACAATAAATCTCACTCTATACTGTTAGCTCATTTGCATAGAAAGTGAACCTATTCTTAGAGATGTATGATATCAAATGTGAGAGCAGGATTGTACACTGAACATAAGAAAGCATAAACCATTTGCACCAAGAGCCAACACAGGGACCCTCTATGTCAAGAGGTGGTGCTGATGTGTGATTTCCCCAGTTCCTTATGGCTTTTGGTTATTGTTATCTAGGAGATATCAACCATGGTGTTATTGCCCATAATCGCATCAACAATAAAATAAAATATGAAATGAATGGATGGAATAACAGAGATCTGAGCAGAGGTATAGAATAGAACAACACAAACCCCATTATGTAAAATATAACAATTTAATCAATTATAAAAACAAAATGAAATCGAACATGTGAATGAATCACTTTCTTTAAGAAATAGAGTTACAAAATTATGCAAAATTCACTTAGCCATTTTGTTATACATACTCAGAAAACAAAGTTCATCACATGATTGAGTGACTGACTGAACTCAGATTGCCAGCATGACAGCATCACCTAGCGCTTTTATTAACTTCCAAATTACTGCTTCTAACAGGTCTGCATTTCCATATTTCTTTCCTTCTCTCTCTCTCTCTCTCTTTACTAGCCTTTTCAGGTCATCAACCTCTGGGTTACAGACTGTGCTCTTTTCCCACTGTGCAATACCATATGGAGCTATTCTCTTTCCTTGAAAATAAAATATAGTACCCAACCTAAATACATCAGATTTTTATTCTCCTGGGATCAACAATATTCCCACTCTTTATGTCAAAAGAACTAGCTATGGTCATTTCCCCCAAATACACATTCTCAACCCTATTAATGTGAATTTATGATCTGTCTAGCTGCTCTCACATTCCAATTGACCATGACATAATCAGCCCTCTCAGATACTGTTATTGGCCTGCTGTGGCTATGAATTTACCAGCTGATCTATGTCAACACACCTGTTTCTAATGCTACACCATCAATTCTCAGTTGGAAGGAATTCACAACTTTGCTAATCAGTGATTCATTGACATAGATTTTCAGACATAGAAAAAAAATCAATCCTCAGCATAAATGATACAAATTATTTAAGAATGATAACTTATATATTCACACAATTTGTGTCAAAAGAAATACATGAAATCTTACACTACATGTTTTCTAGTACATACACACAAATGCATCCAAACTCATTCATATAAATGAAATATTGTAAGACATTCTTATAACACAAGAATCATATAACATGCATGATTATTTTTGAACTGGAGGAAAACTGAAGCATGAATTTAAAATGAATAAATTAAACAATAATTAAATAATAATAAACTTACATCAAAGAACACATTGTTTGTAACTGAGAATAACTTTGCCTTCATTCAAGCCCTCGCTCACTTATCAGAGAATTCCCTGTCTCTTTTCTGACTCCTGTCTCCCAAATTTCCAGCCCACTTTTTTCCCTGGATGACTTATATAATGAGAAGAATACTCTCTACTGATCTCAGAGACCCTGAGACTTTTCCCCTTGGCAGAAAAACTTGGACTGACCAATATCGCAACAGAGATTATTTTAAAACCCCACATTCCATCTGGGAACACACACACCCTTGTTCAGCTTAGCCAGTCAAGATTACTACTTTAACTGCAAAAATTCTTATCACTCCCACAGTAGCCAGACTTATCCTCTCTAGTCCACCTTTATTAATAACTATTCTGAAAAGTATCATTTTATGACACCTGTTTCAAATGGCCCTCAACTTCCTAAAAATATTTCCTTGGTTTGTCTCAATTGTCATCTTGCTGCTGTTGGCCTTGTGTTAACATTGCACTCTATCTAGTTCTAATCGTTAATCGAGCGATCCCTATTTAAAATTCAATTCATGCCCCAGGCAGAACATATTCCATCCCTCACAGTCAATATGGTGAGTCTAACCCATACATCAAACATATTGTATGTGTCATGCTGACCCTGACAGAATACACAGTGAAATAATCTCTACAAAATTTTGCACCCTTACACTCCATTTTAAGTTTTCGAGGAGGCTGGGATTTTTAAGAAAATTTCTGGGTCCCAAGTAGTTAAAATAAATAATCTTGCTCAGAAATGTAGAAAAAAACTAAATGTATCAATTCTATTAGTTGATAAAAAAATAATGTTCATGTAGAAGAAAAAAAATCCAGATTTGAAACAGGATCTTCAGCCACCCCCATCCCCTATGAAATGGGTGGTCCTTAAGGACTTTTAATACTGACAGGGATAATGTCACAGAAACCACCAAGGTGAATGACAAAGATGTGGGAGTTTTGAAGGGTGGAGATGAACTAAGCTCAAAAGTTCAAAAGCCAAAGATAAGATATTTTAGCATTATTTAAATCCATTTATTTTAATCAATTAGAGAAGTTGGAAAACTTTACTGATTTTGATCCCTCTCATCAACACTGAGTCAGTATGGGTCTACCATCCTATAAAGGCTTTAAAATGACCAGTCACATGACCACATTATGCATGAAGAGCTAATATGCCACAAAAAGCACCAGTAAAATGTAGTCTTCTCTGTTAATTCTACATATATGTATAACGAAAAATTTGGTGTCCTGCTTTTGGCAGCTGAGTGTGTCAATATGTGCTATATCCAGATCAGTATTGTGATCTGTGATGGGTGCTATCCTACTCTGGGAGAAAAATATAACTTTTATTTAATCTACCTTGAGAGAATAAATTTAAACAAAAGAAATAAATTTAAATTTAAATAATTTATTTGCAGAAATGTTTTCTCCACTGCAAGGTTATTAGCACAGTTGGTCTGACATTTCATATGTGAGCATGTACACTGCTCAGCCATGCCAGCAATGGAAATTAAACCTAGGACTCCAAAAGGGCAAAGATCAAGCTATACCCCATTCTGCATATCAAATCACACATAAAAACTGAGGATAAACCAATGCCGGAGGGAATTTGCAGTTTCATGCATTGTAAACTATGATGACCGAAGATAAAAATATACAGGTAAAACCCGTTATAACGCAATGCTTGGGGTCCAAGGAATAACATCGTGATATAAGCAGGATTGCGTTAACAAATGTTTTGAAAAACTTCCGCATTGAAAATTCAATGTCTTCAGTTTTAACAAACCTCTTGATCATATATCGTTTGTTTTGTTTGCCGGGTTTCATCAGACATCAAATATACTTCAGTTTTGAATTGTATACATGCCAATATGGCGGAAACGGTGCACGGTGAAGTTAAGGCAACATTAAATGCCATGCTAAGATTAAAAATCTGCTAGGGATATGAATAATCTGCTTTTTCGAGAGCATGTATTTAGGATCTTAAAAAGAGAGGTCACCTTAAATTCAAAAATGGGAGCCATGCTGCCATCGCATTATAAGCGGAATCGTGTTATAACAAATCACGTTATAACAGGTTTTACCTGTGTTTATGTACTAACATCAAGGTCACGTTTATTTTTAAATGATACTTTGGGTTTCTTCCAAAACTGGTTTAACTCCATTAAGAGTTTTTGTGATTTAGTATGCGGAGTCTATGATATGGTGTGTATATTTTGCTACTCAGTTCCATTCCTGAAGAAAGAGACAGAAATTAGGTTACTTGCATTAAGTCATCATAGATAGTTCCTGAATGACATCATCAGCAGCCATGTTTGTGGTCTGCTAGCAGATTTATCACCGAGTTTATAGGGTGTTTGGAATAAATTCATTGAATCTCAAGATAAAATACATACATAACCGAATGCAAATCAGGCTTTCTCTTTGGATCTATATTTGTAATATTTAAACAGATTTTGTTTCAGTGTGCCTTCTTCAAAATGGTCAATTTTGGTGGCTGCATATAGAGAAACTGCCCGCTTGCCCATCATCCAGGTAAAATGGGCAGAATATTGTCTGCTAGTGACTTTATTGGGAAGCATCTATTGAGTGTTTTTCTGTTTATATATCAAGAGACTTTAATCAATACATACAGAAAATTTGAAAGTCTGTTGCAAATCTAGAGCAAGATTGATGATAAGTATTTATTTTATATGTATCCTGCACAGATTTTGAACTTGAATCCATAAAGTCGTAACTGCATTCAAGCTGTAATCTTCCAAATTTACACAACTGTATCATCGCAATCAAATATTGCTGAGAATTTAATGCAGGTTTGGTTTAGTATTTTATAGTACAGCAACTCAAGTAGGTTATTTAGTGCAGTGGCAATTGGTGTAAAGTACCCTGCCTAAGGGTAAATCACAGTAGACAACCAGGACTGATCCAATGGTAGCATTCATACCCACACACTTTCGGTCATGAGCTCAGCACACTAATGACCAAGTCACCATTGCTTGTGCCTTCATTAGTCACCTCATACAACATGCAGAATGGTGCATTAAGCCTGTTCTACATCCCTGAGCCTGCAGGAGCTCTTCGGACTGAAAGTCTGCATTTTCCAGCCAACTGTCTCTTTAGTGTTGTAAGATACATGTCCCCCATATCCTGAAAAGCTATTAAGCTAAAACCTTAAACTATCTCAAAGTCCAAGAAAGTTTGTCCTTCTGTACAATTTACCATGATAAGTCAAAATAATGGAACCTTTTGGGATAGTTGTAACATCTGTTAACAGCAAACCGAATTTCAATTAACTTGATTTCACTATTATCCAATAAACTAAATGAAATGCTCAGCTTCCTGGCTAATAGTGACTTTTAATCCAGTTATATATGACAGCCTCCATCTTCATTGTTGTTGCCCAGCTATATTGTAAAAACAAATGTTGATAGGTTTTAAATATATTTCTTAAAATATAATAGTCACATAACAACTGTAATGAGTATGATTTTTTATTGGACTTACACAAATTTTAAATTACAAATAAGAATTTCTTGAACAACAGATGTTCTACTGGGCAAAAAGAATTTCCAGAAATTCAAGATAATACCATTTCTTCCTTTAACAGTCGAATGTTGGAACCATCTCTGATATTCTTCAGTGGTAACAAGATTTTCAAATTAGCTGTTACTGTGGACATATTGGCTATCAGAGTGGCACCTTTTTTAATTTTTAGAACAAAGAAAACATCATCAGAAGTCTTTTGGTGAAAACCTCATGTCGTAATGACCATCTATTCTGAGGACGTAGTGACAGCAAGATTTTCAAGACAGCCATCATGGCTGCCACAGTGGATTTACAAATGGACCAACTAGGTATCATCATAAATCTATGAGTGAAAACCCCATATTCATACTGTATATCCATCCATTTGGGAGGAGTAGAGTTAGCAATATATTCAAGATAGCCACCATGGTGGCCATATTGAGGGTCAGTCATTTTCATTTCAGACAAACAAGACTCCATAAGAACCCTTCTGATGAAAACCCCATGTCAAAATGACTTTCCATTTAACAGGAGTAATGAAAATAAGATTTTCAAGATGGTCACATATTCGACATCAGATCAACACCACTTAATTTAGAATCAACAAAACATTATAAGAAGTCTTTTATTGAAAATTCTATGCTGATATGACCATTCATTCATGAACAGTGATAACAAGATTTTCAAACTGGCCACTGTGGCAGCCAAATTTCACAAAAGATCGGCACCATTTTATTTAGGATTAACTAGACGTCGTAAGAAGTTTTCTTGTGAAAACCTGATGTCAGTATGATTTTCCATTCAGGAGGAGTGTTAATAACAATACTTTCAAGATGGCTACTGAATGGATGTCAGATCGACAGCATTTTCATTTGAGACCAACTGGATATCATAAAGACGACTTCAATATGACCATCAATTGAAATAGCAATAATAAGATTTTCAAGATGGATGACAAATCAGTGTTATTTTCATTTATGATCAACTAAACATCATAAGAAATCTTTCAGAAAACCCATGTTAATATGATCATTCATTAAGGAGAAGTAGCAATAAAAAGATTTTCAATATGGTTACTGTGGTGGCCATATTAGATGTCTGAGCAGCACCATTTTTAATTAGGAGCAACTTGAATGAATGTGTGTGTAAAGTTTCATGGCAATCATCCAAGTAGTTTATAAGGAGTTGCAATAAGAAAAGAATGATGAACAAAAGATCATCCCACAAGCTCTTCTGGTCAATGACCAGTAGAGCTAAATAAATACACAAATTGTATTTTATTACGAAATATGCTTTTACTTAAGCCAGAGAAAATATTGAGAGAGAGAGAGAGAGGGAGAGGGAGAGAAAGAGAGAGGGAGGGAGAGAGAGAGAGAGAGAGATGTTTAATAAGTGTATGTGCTTTAACATAAATACATAAACAGTAGTGGGTCACTAGGTACATTACTGGTAGTTCCAGAAAACTGTCACCCTCTAAACATGAACCCATTATTATCATTATTAACAACATAAATATATGACAAGTATTATATACATCAGGTTCAAAGCTTTTGAGCTGAAGCTTTAGTTTAGAGACTATGGGTCTGGTTCAACTTTCATAAAATGTCTCAACTTTGGGTAAAAACTTTGCTAAACTTATGCATGCTATTTATTTTTAAAGCAACAAGATAACTGCATTAAACCAATGTTAAGGAACAAGCTGGCAATTCAAGGGCCTAAAACTGAGATACTGACATTAAATTTAACTTTACAGAAATTTCATGAAGATGAGAAGTTTCAAGGTTATGGGGGTTAGTTAACTGATCAAAGTTAGACTCCAGTGCCCAAGCTACCATGTGAACATGACCAATCATCTCTGACACCAGTTTTTGTTGTTTTTTTTGAAGTCACTACAGCATCCTAGAAGACTAGAACTGATCTCTTTCAATTTCTGTCTCACCCTTTTTCAGTTTACCACATATGCCTAATTTTTGGTTCATGCCGGTAAAACTGCCAAGCTGTTCTAAGACTACTAAGTTTGTCCTGTAATCAGGAGTGAAACAACCACTGCGGAATACTAATTTACCATAACCTTGTCACATACCAATTCTTAAGTAGCAATTGGGGTAAAAGGAAAATAAAAAATTTATTAATATAAAGTTTTCTTGTAGAATATTGGAAAGCAGTATTCATTTCACTCTGAAATGCATACATTTGAGTCAAAGAATATCAACATGGAGGCTTGGTGAATTAATTCTTCCCAGACATTTAACTTTTGTGGTCTTTTGGCAGCAGCTGAGCAAATTTTTTAGATGATTAATGCATTCACCACATCATCCTTGATTACACAAATGCTAATCTAAGGTATATAGCCAAACAATCTGATTTCTAAACCCCTGTTTGCAATTACATTTTTCCAACAATAGTGCATGTATGGTAGATCACAAATATTTAGCAGATGTTGTCTGGTGCAAGTTTCCCACAGAACTGAAAATTCCCAAAACAAGCAAACAGACCTATCAGTGTATGTATACATTTTTAATGGAAGCCTAGTGTGCCTAATTTGATGGATTTCCAATTAAAGTGGTTCCCCTCTTGAGAAGTCCTTCAGGTCACCTTGCCCAGTACCAAAATAGCACATTTCAAACATTCTGTCCCTCTCATGAGAGGTCAACCCTTTTTTGAAAGGGACACATCTATGGTGATGAAAGGGGAAGCATTATAAGAGGAAAAACTGTTTTTAGAACTAGGTCATAACAAGTTATTTGACACATTTTATTTCTTTCTGTTTCTTTCTTTTAATCAAATCCTTTAAAATCTGATAGCAAGAAGGTCTGATTACATCAAACTGATTTTTCTTCTTCTATGTTTTAAAATTACATTTGTTTTCAAAGAAAACTTTAACTGTGTCAATGTTATCATGGTGAATAAATACCAAACAGCTAACAGAGTTTCTTAATCAAAAACCTTCTTATGAGGCTGGGAAAGAGTCAAGTACAACAGTAAATCCAATGTCACAAGCCATAATTCCATTACACTTTGTATATGTAAGAGAGTGTGGTGGACTTTCACCCATGGCTTGTGACAATGCTGTAAATCATAATTAGATTTTTCATGAACATACAATTTGTTCAAAATCTAATAGGGAACTTAATTCATGAAAAATCTACTGCAAATTAATATCTATATTTGTCAATAATTAATTAAAAAAACGGTATGTTGTGAAGGCTTAATATAAAACAAACAGAGCCAAACATTATATCCTTCTTTTAAACATGTGGTTACCATTTGGGACAAGTTAACTACAAAGAGAATTTCAACTCATCCATTTAGTCCGGATAGTATAACAGATGAATTGATGGAAGTACAGATAGGGTATCAAATATTTCTAATTCTTTGGGATTTTTTAATGTGCCTGGGACAAAAACAGATGAAATCAATCAAAGCATGGAATGACCAGTCATTTCCCATCAAACTGCAGTGACAGTGATCCTATTATAAGGCTTGTGACCATACACCACCTATAAATGACACATCCATTTTAGGAAAAGGCAAAGGTGTGAAGTGGAGGGATCATTTCAATATATTACCATTACCTGATGCTAATATGACAGTGACGTAATATGACAGTGACATTTCTCAACCTGTTTACCTTTAGGTATAATAGCATTTACACATTTGGAATGGAAAAGGTATTCATATATACTGAATATATCTGCATACAAGTCAAGACCAAATTCAAACAACACAGACCCTGATCTGCTGGTACATTATGTTGACATCAGAGCTAGGTCTTTAAAAGTTTGCATGTGCTCTCAACTAGTTTGTGAGTATATATGAATGTTAAGGACTTTACAGAGCATAGATGATACAAAATCAAGTTTTCTTTCTAATATAGTGCTGTTCACCATGACAGGCATTGTTGTGCAGTAACAGATTAATAAATACACTATATTAAAAGAGACAATAATACAGAGCAGATTTTGAATAGAAGATATATGGCAGTGCTGAAAATAGCCACATAAAAGAATGAATGATGAAGAAATGTAGGTGAATATTTGCAGCCAACAAAATGTTTCATTCAATTCCTAGTCAGCTTTACATATATATATATATATATATATATATATATATATATATATATATATATAACACATAGCTTTGCATTTAAAGAAGAATTTTTCTGGTTCCTATTTGAACTATTTTATTCTCATGTGATACAACATAATTTTGTCTACTAAAAGACATGAGCAACTTCCTCCAGGGTTTGCGCATGACAAACAATTTTTAAAACCACATCCTATGATGTAAATGAGCAGATAAAATCAGGTCACAGGTTGTAGGCTGGATATGCCGGGTCTTACAACATAGTTTAACCTGTGATGCAAAGAACTGCACATTAACTGTGGTTGATTGTATCAAAATAATATATTCTATGTCCCCATAATATATATTAATTGATAACCCAAAGCTTTGACTATTCATTGTGAAGCAGGTCACCACTGATTAACACCATGCAGTGATGTATGCTGGAGGAATTTATTAGAACTGACTAATCACAGCAGTGTGTGCACTCACTGGATAATGTTCTGATGTGCATATATTTGGATATGATTAAAGGGATTATCTTTATCAATGAGAATGAGGGATCAGTCAGTAACGTCACTTGAATTTGCAAGGTGGCAGCATGGAACAAAGTGGCTTTCTGTATTAAAAACAAAGAAATAATAGCATCTTCATCTTGCTTTAAAAATGCTTCTGTCTTACAGATCATGGAAGTAATTGTCACTCTCAGCTAAAAAAAATAAATAAATGGGGAAATAAGTTATCTGGGCAAAAGAAGGAGCTGTGTGCGTGTGATTTGGATTTGAACACAGCTTTAACAATTTTCCAGTCATATCGCTATGATGTCTGCAGTATGGCAGTTTATAGTAATGTCTAGCACTGGGATACATGCTGCAGACAAGTTGCATCATGTCCCACGCAGTCACATTATCCTGACACCAGGCCAACCAGTCCTAACCCTAACCTCTAAATGCTGAGCACCAAGCGAGGCAGCTGCTAGTACCAATTTTGTAAGTCTTTGGTTCGAGCTTGCAACCTCCTGCATCTGAGGAAGATGCTCTAACCACTTAGGTCACCGAAGTGGTCAAAAGAAGGAGCTAATCAATTAGTAAGCAAATATGAAGCATAATCAATATTGAAAATTGTAAAGCACACATTTTCACATCTGCATATTAAAAATGGAATATGCATTATTTTCACACAATTACCTTTGTGATTCTTTTCTATAATCATTTTTCGGACAGAAATATTTCCCTACAATTCTATACTCCAAGTAGCTTTCAATGATTTGTTGTGAACAATTCTTTAGGTATTTAGTGGGTGGGTGTAATTGACTCTTTAAACATGTCTATCAGAGTATAATTATTATTATTATGAAGGCAGTCTTCTTACTGGAAATGGGTGGATTGATTTGATATAAAGCCCATAGATATATATATATATATATATATATATATATATATGCTCTTAATAAATTTTATTTTGATTTCATTTAATAGCCTTTCAACACACTGCTGGTTATATAGCACAGTTTCGAAGAGAGGATAAGGAGGAATCTGGGGCTTCTGTATCCTTTATAAGCAATGCAGATAAGAAATAGAAGTTAAAAGCATTAAATTTTGATATATACAAGGTTGTAGAAGTGCATGGTATAACAGTTAACCATAGTATTTTTTTATGGTGGTACATACTACAGTACTTTTTCATTGTACTGGTATGTTGGTTGTTTCTGTCAGTAATTGTACTGGTATGTTGGTTGTTTCTGTCAGTACATACTACAGTACTTTTTCATTGTACTGGTATGTTGGTTGTTTCTGTCAGTAAGGAATGTACAGAAATTCCTCAGGAAAATCTTGTTATGAATTATATTAACAAGCATGTTTTCATTATTCATGACACATTAGTTTAAAAAAATTATTCATTTATTTACAAAACAGTTGTATCTGTCACAATGAAATGCTGAATGTGATAAATATGTGAAACATATTCTTGACAAATCCAACTTTCATAAAAATTTTGGATTATAAAGACAAAAGACCCCATTGTTTTCTTTATGAGCTAAGTACATATTATTCCTTTGTAAGAGTGAGAATCATCATACAATTTCTCGAGGTGCACTTGTTTTCTATCTGATCTTCAGTAATTTCTAAACTTCATAAAATATTTTCTCATTTACTGAGTAAGTGTGTTTTATGTTTATGTCTGATGGCATCCAATTAAAACTTTCCCTGCCTATTATATCAAAAGTTTAACTAGAAAATTGGAGGCTTCACAATCAACACTTCCAATTCTTATCAACAGGATCCCTAATGTCATCAGGATGTTTTTCACAGTAACAGCTATAATGTAAGCTTAATCACAACATTATAGTTATAGTTTTCATATTACAACTTACACAACAATTAACTGACACACAGCAAATTCATCTACTAAAATGTACTGGCCATTTAATTTTTTTTTGGGGGGGGAAGAAGACTTATTTTCTTTCAAGCTGAATAATTTCTTTGGTCTCAAGATAATTTATTCCAAATAATATCATTGATATAATAAGGTGTTTGTTGCTATAAATCAGAGCATGATATTTTCTCCAGCTACTGACATATGAAATTAAACAAAAAAGTGTCAGGCCCCTGTCCCAAAATATTTAATTTGCTGGTTCTTAATATAATTGTGGTATACTGTGGTACATATTGCAGTACATTCAGAAATACCATGGTAAAAATTTCTTTGTGGTATCCAGCTCAACTAGGCTGGTACTAAAGTTTGAACAGACAGTCCAAAATTAGCTTCTGAATCACTTCAAAATAAAATAAGACATCATTTGATTTCATTGACAGGTGTATTATGAATCATGCAGAATTAGGGATAATACAAGATCTACAATTTGTTCTGGACAATAATAAAATCTAAGGAAGGTCCAAATGTTGGGACCAGGTTTTTCTGTGGATCCATGTATTGGGAAGATGACTGGTTACAATCTCTCACTTTTTTGTAGCCAATAGCTGGGTATGGTTAAATTTGGCTATTCTCAATGACAGACTGATTACTGTCCAGTCATCTGAGAAGCTACAACACAGGAAAGCAGTTCATTGTTTCTAGCCTGTCAGAAAAATGTGTTTTAAGCAAACAGTTTCAAATTGGTTTGAAATTTATCAGTTAATAATCTAATTACAATCAAACAGTTTATTACTCCAAATTAAAACTGAAATCCAGTAGGAAATCAATGCCAATTTAGCTGTATTACTCAATTCTAGAAACAACAAAATCCAAGAATACTTCAAATGCTCTTACTGGTTGCAGCATTTTTTTAAAAAAAGACACAGCTAATGACCGAGTAAAACACAGAAATCCTGCCTTTCAATAAATTCAATCACAAGTTTCATCCAAGGGATTTAAAGCATTAATTATTTTTATTGATAAGATTTCTACTTTGTGCGTGCAACTAACCATACATCAGAAATCCTTTCAAAGCATTACTGCCACAAGTAAATTTTGTTAAGGAAAGAGAAACAAATGGGAAGAAAATTAATATTGAGAAACAATGTATTATGAATTTCACTCCTGCAAAAAAGAAAAGGGGGGGGGGGCAGAATACATATGAACAGGGTTTTAACAATTGAACAAGTCAGCTGCTTTGCTTGCAGATTTCCCATGTTTACAACAACACAATAATAAAAATAGCACTACTACTACTGCTAATAATAATAATAATAATAATAATAATAATAATAATAATAATGATAACAACAATTCATTATAAAATTAGGCCCCATTTTGTTCATATGTGTTTAAAGTGTCCTTCTGGAAGATAATTACCATGCTCTTTTTATCCCAGGGGAAACCATTGTTGTAGCACATATTTTGATGTAAATGCACTAAGGGGAATTAGTCACAAGTGATAGAATTTTTCTGTTCCACATTTACTGTAACCTAATGCCTCCAATTCTACATGCTGACTCTCTTGCACTACTTTCTTTTCTTGGATTTAGGTCGCATGCACCCCTTTGGGCATGTGCAACCATTTAATACCCACACCGTGGGCTAATTTATTATTGGGGGGGGGGAATCAGAACCACACACCCCACATGCATTAATGCATATACATCTTAATTGCATCAGATTTCAGGACAATTAAGTCCCATGTGACACAGGCATTTTCAATGAGTGGGAATTGAGCCACACACATACTCATAATATACTCTGTGTATCGCACACAAGACACCCAGTGGGGATTTAAACCATACATGTCACCACACCGGCTCTGTGCATACAAGCTCTTCTGGGCATTTGATTACTAGATAAGTGGGAACTGGCCCACACACTTGTCTTAGGGTCCAAGAAGGGTAGTGGGAAAGGGGCTCGGCAAATGGCTCCTTGAGTCGACCTGAACACTCCCAAATTAAGATAAAATTTTTGCCCAGTTGTCTATTTTGGGGTTATCCTACTTACCAATTTAGTGTTAGCCACTTTCACAATTAGATTCAAGCCTCTGAGTTGTACATTTTCCTACACACATGATAATTTTGAATACAAAGTGTACATGACTGTGGAGGGGTGGGTTGATTGGCGGATTGTACCTTCTTACACGGTGTCTGCTTTATTGGGTTATCATTATCTAGAGGGTGATCGTGCTCGGTGTTGTTGCCCAGATCGAGTAAATATTAATATAAAGTGTGAAACTTACAGGTGGAACAAATAGAGATCTTAACAGATATATAAACAGAATGACACGAGCCCCATACATGAAAGACAACAATTTAATCAATTACATAAACAACTGTGATAATACACTACATTAGGAAGATACACTTCTTTCTGAAATAAATCATTCACTGAATTTCAAACACAAATATACTTATATAAATACCGATCTGTTTTAAATGATAGAATTGGTTCATCATAGAATCGAGTGAACAATCGAAGTCATTGCCTTGTACAACTTCATAACCTGCTTATTTCCAGTTCATTCCAACTTCACTGTGGCTGTTCTTCTTGGTCCTTTTCGCTTTTCTTTTTCTTCTCCAAACTCTCTGTTGTCTCGCCTCTTTCAGCCCTTGAACTTTGTGTGGGTAGGTGGATATGTAAGTACATAGATACGTAAATAGTTGGATAAGTAGGTATGTGCATACGTCAGTGGAGCTATTTCCCCTTTCAAAATAAACAGAGAAGCAACCTAAATCTCCTGTCAGATATCCTACTGGAAACAGATCATTACTCCCCTCTCATTATATCGGAATTCAAACAGATACCAAAGGCTATCTGGTCAAGCCAAACATGGCAGACCATAAACAAACCTAGTTTCATAAGATTAATGTACTTCCTAATGGCTATTTTAACACTGACTCACATTAACATCACACGAGACATAACAGTTCCGTTCTCGTCTCAATTACACAAATGAATGAATGAAATTCATTACATGGCTTAACTACGTTATTTCCAGCGAATACACACATTCAAGTCTTTAGCATACATGAAATCTCACTTCATGGCTTAACAACGTTAATTTCAGTCAATACCCACTTGTCTTTATCATACGTGAAATCATCTAAGGTTGGTGAATTCACACGGATTCTCGTAACTCATATCAACTAAGGTAAGGCATGAAATTCTTAGAATACCTGGTTCTTACAACAATCAAGACAACAAATTCAAACAATTCGTCAAACTTATATAAAGAAGATCATTGTAAGGATTCAGATAGATGAACTAACACAGTTGTACTTATATCAAGAAAACTGGTCTACGAATTTAAACAAATAAATTCATGCAAATATAAGCAAATAAATCCAAGTAAATCGTTATACTGGTATCAACAGTTTACATGAGATTGACGCAAATACCTTGTGCTTTCAAGCTTTGCTCACTTCTACTGCCAGAATTGCGTCCGTCGACTTTCCAGACATCCGGTCCCTTGGGTAATTGTTTTACAAGAAAATTTCTTCTAAATTCAAACTTGGAGTCTCCTATATTTTTTTTCTCTTGCAGAAAAACGTAGACTGACTTAATTTTTGCAATGGGGCATATTAAAACCAAGAAATTTTGTGTGGGAACCACGCCCCTTATTTAGCGTAACCAATCTGGATTAAATATATCTACCGCCTTTTATAACTAGGCGCCAGAATTGCAGTCCGCCTGACCTCTAGATTTCCAAATAACTGATTCTGGACAATCTCAACTCGGACATTTTCGATACAAAGATCGAAGTTAACCCTTTTCTTCCAATCTGTCTGACTGTTAATTAATGAAGGCTTAATTAAGAATCACTTCCTCTCACGACACAGACATTAAAAATCCTTGCAGTATAGCGATTTAACACGCACCTGTCCCCATAAATCTAATTAATCCTTCACCTGCCCAAATTAATGTGCTCTTTATAGATCGACAGAAATTTGCACACTTACAATGACATTCCCGAGAAATATCAACAATAGAGTCAATGTGACTTTTTAATACTGTTGAGATCATGGCTGTAATTTGAGAACATTTTGACCAGCGTATAAAAGGATCAAATTCTAAAGTTCAATACAGAATTATAAAATTTATTTGTAAAATTTATCTTTATGAGCTAATTAATTCCAAATTAAATTGTAACTCCCAAACTCTGTTTTAAGTAATTTATATCTACTAAAAGAGATTCAAATTTCCCAATAACTGGTCACTAATTTAAATGTTTGAGTGTTAAGGGAAACAGGTTATCACTGATTTATAGAAGGATTCCAAACACATAATCCCAATTCTATAATGACTTCTTTGTTTCCATTGCCTCAGCCTGCACTGTAACCTAATACCACTGCCCCTGAGTGACTGCTGATAATATCATATTCCACTGGAATCACAGCCCCCCAAATTTAACAGTAAATAAAGATATACTCCTCTATCACAGATATACCATTATTAAATTTATCAAGAGAATTTAGAAATAGTACCTGAAATAACTATACATGTATTTAGCCCTATAATACTATATTAGAGAACTTACTTTTTTTTAATCTGTCTGGTCATGACGTTCCATGAGATGGTCTTGAACTTTATTCAAATAGTGTTATACAGAAAAATTATAATCTTGCATTTTAAGGGTTTACCCTTTTTTTGCCTTTATCTTTATTCTGTATGCCTTTTGGAGTTTTTTTTTGTGCATCATCTTTACCTTTTATCATTTTCCCCACAGCATGTATTCACATTTTGTTGGAAGGATGTGCCTTCCTGAGGCTCAGGCAAAGATTTGGTCTCAATCAATTTTTCCTTTGGAACTATATAGCCAGAATTATGCTACAGTTATGTATATTTGATTTGTGTTGTGTATTTAATTTTTGTCCGTGATTTAGGGTTGTGGATGGAGTTTCTACATACCTGACTTTTTCATGCTTTTAAAAGTAAACAATATGTTTACAAGAATTTGAGTTCAAGGCCTAAGCTTATTTACAAGTAATTGGGATTTTCCATTATTCCACTATTGAATAAGTGGGGATGTATATAAGCAGACATCGTAAACAAAAAATGTATTGCCATTTTAAGAAGTCTGTATCATCTACAGTTGTGTTCAGATATAATCTGAGAGGAATTATTTATTTAAATTATTCATTGGAATTGCTAAATGCTCACTGACTTCGGAATAATACATTACTTTGGGATTACTGTGAACGCCTTCAAAAACATTCTTGATTGCATCGTTGTGGTACATCAAGACATTCAAGACAACTGGTACATCAGGATATTCAAGATTATTGGAATTCATCTGGTACATTCTATACTTCTGGACTAGTAACAGGACATTTAGGATTATTTAGGACTCAATTCACAATACTGTAAGTGTCTCTTAAATGTTCACTTTGTAGCTTAGAGAAATAAATATCTTGTTGATGGTACTAAACTTGTTGGGTTTGCTTTCTTTCTATTACATAGTTTAAAACCAAGAGTCATAAGAGAAACTAGGGGCTCATCCAGGATCAGAATTTCTTTTAAAACATTTCAGAGACATTAAAAATTGCCTTTAAAATTTAAACTGACTTTGTTTTGGAATTTTCATTGTCCCTGGTAAAGATTTTAATTTCACACATTTCAGAAACCTTTAGTGAAACCAGCAAGCATTCACAGTGTCATCTAATGTTGAGAACTTCATTTCAAATTCTATCCAGAACCAGTTAGGGTCTATGGAAAAAGGATGAGTTGCTTGAGCTTGCCAGACATTATGATCTTTCTGAATCAAAAGCATCTTTAACAAAGCAAGAGATAAAGAATCTTTTATTCAGTATTTGTTGAGAAATGCAATTTTGGATGATAGTGCTTTGGGTATGATTAGTCAGTGTGTCCCATGTTTTGATAGGAAATAAATGGAATTACATATTAAAAAAATCAGATGGAATTGGAATTAACAAAGCTTCAGCTTCAGAAAAAATGATGGCATGCAAAGAGTCAGAGAAGAGAGAGAAATACAAAAGCAGAGATATAAAGAAGAGAAATACAAATGCAGAGAGTGAGAGAGGAAAGGCAGAGGAAGAGAGAAAAAGAAGAATAGGAAATACAAATGCAAATATAGAGAAGATAAGCAAATACAGATTCAGAGAGAAGGGAAATGCAATATAAATTAAAATAATTTGAACTGGCAGAGAGAGCACACACACACACACACACACACACACACACACACACACACACACACACACACACACACACACACACACACACACACACACACACACACACACTCCAGGTCTGACTGGTACAGAAATATTAGGTTACCACCCGCTTTTCTGGAAAAAGAAGTTGATAAATACTTTCTTCACTCTGAGAAAATTGCTGAAAGTTTGAAATGGCCAGAAGAGCATTGGACTTTATTATTACAAAGTGTTCTTATTTGCAAAGTTTGTTAAGTCTACACATCTATGTATATAAAACAGTGCTGATTATGATGTGGTTCAGGAATATATCTTGAAGAGTTAAGAGTTGGTACTTTCGGCATAACGGGTTTAGGAACTGTAGAAAAGAAACAATTAGCAAGTCCTGAAGAAAACAACATTACTTATTGTTCTGCAATTCAGAACTAGAAATGTGACAGCTGAATGAAATTGTTTTACCACAGTGACATATGAAAACTTGAATGGTAGTTATGTATGTACAGACAGACAAACATATGTATGGACTTGACTGATAAGACTAAATGATTCTTTCCAGATCTGTGTCATAAAAAAATTTTTTCTTGAGATTTTAAATATTTGTTGACTTATTCTTACATGTAAAATTCTTTAATATTTCATTTATTTGTCTTTTTATTGCTTTTCTCTGAGTGGACTCTACATTATATGCTGATGATTGCATAACAATCTTGCCATGCTGTTGGCAGGTCCATCATGAGTTCTGTTATTGCAGATTATGGTCATAAGAAATTGGTCAATTTCTTAATTCCAACAACTGATTTACTGCAAAGGTACAAATCATCATGGGGCCCCTAGTGGCAACAACAATAACAACAAATCATCATCACCTTCATGCCACAATACTGATATTGTGATGCAGGAATAACTTGTGGGGTACAAATTTGTGTAGTTTTCAAAATATCATGTATACTCACTTATAAGTTGAGTCCAACTGCAAACTGCAGAAACCCAGATCTACCACAGCAAATCCTGGACTATGCAGTTTGTTAATAGTTATCAATGGAACAAACAACATAGACCCTGATCAGAAAATGCATTATATGATGGCAGATCAGGGTCTATGTTGTTTGCAGTTGGACTCAACTTATGAGTACATGGAGTTCTAAAACCATGAATCTTCAAGGCTCCATGAACACTGATTATGCCACAGAAACAAAACGACATTATTTTCCAATCAATAAATGTGTGTGTGTGTGTGTGTGTGATCTAGATTCTTAACATAGCTTTAACAATTTTTCAGTCATGCTGCTACAATGTCAGCAGCATGGCAGTTTATAGTGATGTCTAGCTCTGGGGCATCATGCCACAGACATGCAGCATGACATCCCACTGTGTCACATTATCCTGACACTAGGCTGACCAGTCCTAACAGATGCTGATCCACTTAGGCCACTGCAGTAGTCCATCAACAAATGTAAGAACAACAAAAATGTGATATGGCGCTTGCACTTAATTCAACCTTGTGCTAAAAATAAACCATGATGTCACTGCCCCGGCTGAGGCCATATTGCTTTCAGACAACAGCCGCTAGCGACGCATAGTAACACGGATGCTGGCAGCCTTTTGAAATTTATAAATAAGCTATATATTCTTCTGGAAAAGCAATTATTTAATATGGTGACCACTACACATTGTTGCTATGCTTCATGTACAAGTGATTCGAGATACCAATAAGATGGTGTTTGGTTCACTGGAAATGGAAACGGTTTTCCAAAGCCTGACAAGGAGAGAGAAAGGTGTACGAGATCACAGGTGTTCGACGCGAGCTTGATGTTGAGAAAAAAACAATAATCTGAAGGAAAAATATCATGCAGAGTGACAAAAATACCTCAGATTACCCCCATGACCTGTTCTGACATTGGATCCTCTCTATCATACTATATAAGAGAGAAGGTCAGAAACTTCCAAATACTTCGTTCCACCCATGACCCTTGATTTCCTTCTGCTATTTCCATCTTTAAAGGCATATGACCATATTCTATGGCTTGTTTTACTCCTCAGATATTTTTCTATCCATCAAGCCACAACTGACTATTCTGCGTTGCACCAAACTGAAGTTACGGGCTCCGAAAATTGCGAATTTTGCGAATTTTGTCTGCCGGGACTCTTTCTATCTGTAATTTCTCCAACAGAGGTTGTATCATTAGAGGAATCAGCACAGTTTCTTAAGTCAAACAGCCTGGATACCATCAATAATAATAATAATAATAATAATAATAATAATAATAATAATAAATTAATGTATTAGTTAATTAAAACAACTACAAATAAGCTTATAAACTCAACAATGCAATAGTAGAAAGGGGAAGGGTATACATATATTTTTGTTTAAAAAATATCAAGATGATATATGTTACAATGCATGAATATTTAAATGTTACCTTATTTTTACAAATTATTATGAGAAATGTTGACTTGTTAGAAAAAACAAACAAACATTTGGTTCAGCAGTCAGTGACTAGAATAAAATGTGAAGACACAAATGTTATTTTTAACTTTACAAAGCTTGACCACACTTGAGTTTTACCATGCACAGTATGCATGTACTTCCAATTTATGGAATACCAAGAACAGTATCAATGTTAATAAACTGAGTGCTATTTATTCTTTTCATCATAAACGTTTTTAGTTATTTTCTTATTTACTTTTTATTGTTCAGATGCAGCAGAAGTGAAAACCACCATCTTGGACTCTATCAAGAACAACAACAACAACAAAAACAACAAGAATAATAATAATAATAATAATAATAAAAATAATAATAATAATAATAATAATAAGAAGAAGAATAAGAATAGCAAAAATAATCATTAACACATATAACAGTAACTTTCATTACTTACATACCCATGCAATTATGAAAAAATTACCGGGATTATTTGTGATAATAATAATAATAATAATAATAAGTAGAAAATTAGCAATAGCAAAAAACCAACCAGATAACAGTAACTTTTACTACTTATACATGCATTCAATTATGACCAAATTTCTGGGATGAATTGCGATAATAATAATATCAATAATGAGAGGATAATATAAGCACTGAAACAATAAAAACAATAACAACAATAATAACAACAACAATAATAAATTGCACTTGTTGTAAATTTGAATATCAACATAATGGTGGGTGTTATGGGGCGCCTATTTGTTTCAAACGGTACAAAATCATACAAGAATGTACAGTTACAAGAATGTACAGTTATAAATCAAACACGTCAAAGTGACTTCTGGTTTGTATGATTAATGTATACATAAAATATACTGCAGATAGGAAAAATTGACATTTCTGTTATTTACAACACTTTGCATACAGAAGAGTATTGAAAATTCAAGATACAAAATGCACGATTCAAGAAACGATCGTAGTCCAGAAAACTTAAATACACTAGGTCCCGACATGTATAGTATTTGTTCTGATGCACCTTTTAAGCAGTATGCTAGTATGCTTCTTTTTCTGTTTTGGTGCAGGCCTCGACATTATAACCATCACTGTAACTGAATATTGGAATGCTCATCTATATTCCGATGAACAAATTTAGCGCCTGGTACATCATTTTCAGTAAGAACAATAATATGAAAAGTATCACTGGTTGCCATTATGCTGGTTCACCTTGTCCGAAAATCTATTTTTAGAAACTGATGTCACTGTGAGTGACGTATCAAAGAGGTAAAAAGTACAAGCGCCATTGTAATTTGAAAAACCACAAAAATAAATTCATAATATGTAGCAATTATTGGCGCTGGTTTTAATACAAACGATTCCCCTAAAAAAATTTTTTTATCAAAATTACAGTGGAAGCCATATGTAATAAAGAAAAAAATGAATTTAAACTCACAGTATTCAAATTTATACATAGTTATATACTTGGTCTTTATATATATATATATATATAACACAAATTTGTCATATGTGGCCTATTCTCATATTTTGACAAAGGAGGTTATATTTTGTACTCATAAAAATAAAAAAAATGACAGTATTTTCAAAATAACTTCATCATGTTTTTGTGACCTTTTCTCCACATCTTGATAAAATTAACTGCATGGAAAGGGCAAACTTTCAAGGCATCACTAATAATAATATACAATGCTGGATTTCAAAACAAAACTGAATTCCAATAATGACTGCAGGCAGATAACTGGATAGAATTTCAATCTCAATCATCAGATTTTGCTAATCAATTCAAAAACAATCAACAACAAATTATTTAATATACATGATGTCTTGTGAAAACCCCAAGCTATTTATTTCAAATAAGTTAAATCTCTTAATAAACAGGAATAGCATAGAAATGAATTTTGATCAAAACTAATTACCAGTGCAAAACTCACAACCAACTAGTCAATTCATTAAAAGTGACCAATACCCAACCAAATGGATTAATCAGAATAACACTATCGAAAATGAAACTATTTTTTAAAAAAAGAAGAAAAAATATAACTAAACTGTATGCAATTGAATAACACATCTTTAAACCAAACATACATACATGGTTTTGAAGAATTTTACTTTAGATCAACAATGTAAACAAAACTGTAAGGAAAGTTAAATATGAAACAAAAAAGGTCAATTTCAACAAATTTAAATGCATGATGCCAGTCTGTGACTTAAAGATCAACTTCCTGAGAAATGAATAAATATTTGTCCATACAAAAGATAACCCATATTACACATGTTGCTTTAAAGAATTTGCTTTAGTTTTGGGTTACTCTGGCCACAGAATTTAACAACTGTTAAAGTTCTGGAACAGACACATCTTTCACTGATATATACTCTCCAGAATTGGAGAGCACAAATAAACATTCTTACTGCAGTCATTAAAATGTTCACATACAGAACCTGAAGGACAAAATAAAAACTCCAAAATTAAAACAAGAAGGCCACAGCTTACTGTCAGGCCCATGATTATGTACACATCTGACATCAAACAGTGGATGCTATATGGTGTTTCCCAACTCTTATGGGCCTGGCACAGAGGCACAGTAGTCCCTTGTTAACAAATGTCTGTAATGCAAATTTTTAGATATTATCAAAATTACTTTTTAGACGGGTGAAAACAGATGTGCCCTTCATCAGGTATGAAGGAAGTAAAGTAACTTTGGCAGCAAGTGGTTGAAATATTTTGATAACAGACACTGCCACATTTCTGACTTATCTAAAATGACATCATGATATGTTATCACACAAAACTTCAGGGCCTATCTGAGTAATATGACAGGTATCCCAAAAACTCCTATCTATGGCAACATGCAATTATTCATAATTCAAGAAAGGGGGTGAAATCACTATCAATGATAGTGGCAGTCAGAGGACTCAAAAACATTTCCCATTTCTTTTTACCTACAATACAGAGTGAGAGAGAGAGAGGTGGATGGTTGTAGAAATGATGGAGGATAACTAGATGAATGAAATGGTAGAGAGACAGACTGTTTGTGTAGTATTATGCAACACATCGTAACACAAAGGTTATTTGTATCAAGCAATCAGCATAAAGTACATTGCCCTGAGGGATACACCTTGGCAGCCAATGCAGGCTCATTGGATGGCAGGATTCAAACAGATATATTCATTTACTGTTAATTCACTAATTTTCAAGTGATACCAACTTTTTTTGTTTATGGATTGCTACACACAACTTTATAGACACTATAAACAATGATCCTTTTATGGAAACAATAGGACCCCTTTCCCAATCAATAAATTAAAGTACCAACAAAGTAGCCTTTTATCATACAACCACAAAAATGTATACCCCTCCAAAAATAAACAAATTCACAGTATATAGATTAAATAGATAAATTTGTTCCAGGGATTTCATTTTTTACTTTCATCCTTTGGTTGTAGGTTGTCTATGATATATTACATAATGTACTCTGCATGTTGTTATACTGTTTGACAAAATGGAGGAAAGGTCACAAAAACTTATTTCAATTATTTAAAAAGCAGTGTTACATTTTTTTCTACATATGCCAAATAAATTGCAATTGTACCAAAATATAATTCAAGATCATGCATTCAAACAACATATCTGAATAACTTTAAAAGGTTATTTTCTGTTATGCACAGCAGCAAATTCAAGTATACTACAGAAGGCTCCACTTAGTACCTACAGTTCAGGGAATTTCAATAGGCCAATTGGTATTGTCAGACTAATTCATGGGTTGCAGGTTCAATACTCTGATGTGTCGAATTCTGAATAAGTATTGAACCTTAAAATTGAATACATTGTGCATTAAAATTTCATTATAGTCAAGCCAGAAAAGTCTTAGTGAAGGGTCACTTCGACCTTTTTCCATGTCAGCATTAAACCTGAAATGCCAACATCTACGGCTCATTGAGAATTGACCTAAGAATCGCAATGCTGTCCTGGGAAAGTTAACATTAGAACTATCGACCATAACCGCTTGAAAGGAATCCCATGTCAAATAGTCAATTTCACAGGGAAGTTGATATGCATTGGATTTCTCAGATTTTAGGCTGTCAAAATCTGACGAAAGAAATAATTATCTTGGGGAAAAATTAGGAACTGCTGATTACAATTGGTCAGTTTAAATTATGGTGTACACTTTGGAAGTAATGTTTAATTTAAAAGTAACGACCTTGGTCAAATTATTTAGTCCAAAATCTACTGCGAGAGGATAAAATTTGGCTCCGGGGAAACCTAAAGAATAGTGCTTTCCTCGCTAAACAAGTAAAAGGGACCAGGTGGCTGTCTTGTAAGAAAAGACAGGCTTTAGTGCTAAGATGCGCAACTTCTGAAAGATAACAGCATTAAGATTTGCAATTTTAATTTTCCATGTAATTTTCAATTTTATTTGTCTTGTTTATGCGAATGTGTTTGATATGATTAGGATTCATACTATGTATCTTTTATTCGATTTCATGGAAATCTGTTGTTGTGCTAGAGTTGTTATGCAATTTATTTCTTTAATTTTACAGTTACTAGTTCATTGATAGAATTGACAGTGTAATGTGTCGAATTTTGAAGAAGTACCGGATCCTAAAGTTGAATAAATTGTGCATTAAACTTTTATCATAGTCAAGCCAGAGAAATGTCTTTGAGAAAGTTCACTTTGATATTTTCTTGTTTCATCTCTGAAACATAAAAGGGCCTACGTTTAAGCTTCAGTGGAATTGACCCAGTCATTGTAATGGTATATTGACAGAGAGTACATTAGAATTACCGACCGTATCTGTTGTAAAGGACCTTATGTCAAATAATTGATCTTCAAAGTAAAGCTAATTGCATCACATCCTAGGCTGTCAAAATCTGATGAAAGACATGAACATTTAGGAACAGTTGCTTTCGATTGGTCAGTTAAAACTAAGGCGTACACTTTGGAAGTAATCTGAATTTAAGGTAGCGACTTGGCTCAGAATTCTTTAGTCCAATTTTACTTGCGAGAAGTCGAATTTGAGACTCTGGTGGAAACCTGAGAATAGAGTTTCCCTCGTTAAAAAAGTAAAGAGGCCAGATAGCTGTCTTGAAAAGAAAAGACAGTTGTTGTTGTTAATGTTGTTGTTATAGGGTTTAACGCCATTTTCAGCACAAGATAGGCTATACATGGCGGCCAGTATTAATGGTGGAGGAAGAACCCGGGAGAACCCGGAAAGAACCACCGACCCATGAGAAGCTACCGGCAAGCTTTCTCACATAACCACATTGGCTGAGCCCGAGACTCGAACCCACGCAGACAGAGGTGAGATGGCAGTGATCCGTAACTGTGAGCACTTTAGACCCCTTTAGACCCCTCGGACACTCGGGGCCCCTGGAAAAGACAGGCTATAGTGCTAGGATGCATGGTTTGTGTGGAAAAGAAACAGCATTAAGCTTTCTATATCCTCCCCCAGAAACCTGATGAGGACAATCCAAGAGGGAAGTCCACAAATAGAGAGTTCAGAATAGAAGGGTCAAGAGAAAGAACCAAGTATACCCACTTGACGTGGAATACACAAAGTCAAGAGAGAACGATGCCAGCTGATGCAAGTCAGGCGTGGACATTGTACTCTTTTTTCCACTCGTTACTATGATGAACGAATCTGTAAATTGATCTCTGCTATTAAATTCCATTAATGTAAATTGGTTGGATTGTAATTGCAATTTTAGCTTTTGTATCAATTAATTAAATTTAGTTTGTTTTATTGTTTAAGGGGACTCGTATTTGTTTATTTCTTCTCAATAGTCTTGCTTAGTTCTCTGTCAATATTCTATCTATCTACTCACACTGGGCAATAACATCGAGGGAGGTCATCCTCAAGATAACGATCGCCAAATCAGTTAAAGAGGGGTGCTCACCACACGACACCCCCCTTTACAGACGGATTGCATGTGATCCAAATTTTCAGATGTGTAGGATTTCACAGGGTTATATGAATAATTTCCTTTGTCTGTTAGGAAGATACTGATTATCGTGAGTTAACGATAATTGCATAGTTATATCTGATTTTGTAATACTTAAATAATCTTGCAGGCTAGGGGCTGCTATGAGCTAAAAGTTAGTGAATCTTATGCAATAGTAATCGAGCATGTATCTTACTGAGTGGAACTGACTAGGTTGGATGTCTAATGAGTCATATGGTAGCATATGCAGAGAGATACGGGAATGTTACATGCACCGCTCACGTTAATTTGTGGTCAGCCACTGGAAGCAAGAGTTATGATCTATTGAATTAGGTCAGTCTTGGGTGTATATTACCGGGGGTCGTTGTAACTAGAGATAACTATTGTACCTTACTCGAAATACAGTCTAAATTTGTAAGGACCATTAATCGTTAAGGTCACCTTATGTCAGAATTTATGCAGTGTTTGGATAGCTAGTTTATGCTTTCTGAGTAATGAAAGTGAGAGAATTTTATATACATATAGAAGATGTTACATATAGAGATTTAGTGGTAATCTTGTCATTCAAGGAAACAGCTCCCAGGAACAAACGGGGACAGTCCAAAGACGAAGTCCGGAAAAGAGATGAAGCATTCAGAATAGAAAGATCAACGTATACACGTGAAGGTGGGAGGATGTGTGATACATGGAGACAAAGACAGAAAGTGACACTAGGTGATGCAAATCAGGCGTGGACATTGTGCTCTTTTCACCACTTGTTATCATGATGAAGTGAATCCAAAACAGAACACTGCTATTGAAATTCTGTTAACATAAATTTGTTTGAATTGAACCGACACTATTATTTTTGTGTTATCGATTAAATTGTTATTTTCTTGTCTACAGGGGGCTTGTATTGTATTATTTCTTCTCAACAGTCTTGCTCAGTTCTCTGTTGATGTTCTATCTATCCACTCACACCGGGAAATAAAATCGAGGGAGGTCATCTTCTAGATAATGACAGCCAAATCTAATTAACCATCCCTCTTTACCAAGAGGGACAACATTACAAATACCCATGCAGGCCAGAGCAGGTCAGCTGCCTCAGTGTGTCCTTGGGAGAGGTACTGAGCTCCCATTTCCTTGGCAAGATTTACCCAATAATGTACTAAAAGTGCTGATTAAACCAACAGCCTCCCAATAACTAAATTATTTAATGGTTTTAAAATTAACCCTCTACTGTTGACTTTAAAAAAAATGCTGAAGAACATTTTACCAGATCTAGAAAGAATTTTAACCTACACTTGTACAAATAAATAAATAATGCAAAGAAATAGAGACTACACCTAAAAGTAAAAATAAGCCATTATCGTGGACCAAAGATGTTGCCATTCCATTTATTAACAAATTAAAATGACTAGTATGCTCACATATTCACATATACAGAAAAAATTGGTGCTGTTCAAAATTAACTTGTACCACTCGAAGGCACATGACATAAGATATGCCAACCAACATGAAACAGCAATGTGTGCATTACAAATTGGGTTCTAAGCACAAAAAATAGAAAAATGTCAAAATTTTATCCAACAGTTTATATTAAGCAATAAATGTAACTGACTGAAAGTCGTTTCTGGTTGAAATGTGCTTCTTACAGTCTTTCCCAATATGTGTCACACTATTCATCACGTGCTGATGCCTTGCATATTCTGAGTTGAATTTCGGAGTCACACAGGATTCTTTGTCATAGTATAATCCACTCAGTTGCTCCATCTTTCTCAGGTATATTAGTATGCTAAGCTGACATGATTTTCGATTGGTCAATATTCAATTGCTTTAGAAATACAAGTACACAGGTACAATTTCACGAATTAATTACTACCTGACATTACAGGTATTTCAGTGATTTAGACCAGGGGTCTCAAGCTCAAACCACCCTGAGGGCCGCATTAGGGCATTTTCAATGGCCTAAGGGCTGCACCACCTTTGTTATCTCTCATGACACCCTGTGACACCAATCATTTTGCAGGCCACAGGATAAAGCTTGGAGGGCTACATGTTTGAGACCCCTGATTTAGACATACCAGTGTTTAAACTGCAGTTCACCTACTGGATATATAAAATGTTACCTGATCAGATAACTGGAATCTAACAGAAGTAATAATTAAGATGCAATGTAAGTTAAAAGCAGGAATGGTTCTAATAAAATTGTAATGGTTGGCTTCTTCTTGTATGTATCATGTGCACACAAAAACCCAAAAGTCCTAAACAGGTTACATGACTTGTTGGAATCAGGTCTTTAAGGACACTGCACTGAAGTGATTTCAGAAACTGACTGTTTTATTTTTTTTTTAAAATCAGATATCTGCAGCCAAAGCAATAGTGTTCCATATTTTGCTCAGTGTTCACTCCCCAGCAACCAAAATCCAAGAACTGTAATGACCCTGACCATGGGTAGGGGTGGGATGGGGTGGGGTGGTGAACTCAAATTCTAAAACTGTTGTGCACATGTACAAACTCCTATTCTTAGATTTGAAGTCCATCCTGAACAATGTAAAATGTGTGCTACATTTACACACACATTTACTGATGATGCACACACATGCACACATAGACAGTTAGGGCACAAAACATAGGGACAAAAAGGGACAAAAAGGGGCTGAAGACATCAAATTACCATTCAATATACAAACTGTGTATTCTACAAGTTACTCAATCTAAACCTACCAAAAAACCCTAATCTGTAATACATATAAATCAGGCATTACATGGCACTGAGTAGAGTTTACATACTGTGTAAATTTTGCACCTCTAGCAGATAAGCATTCCAAATCAGTCAATCAACAGGTCTCCATGTTTCAGACTAAACCCTCAGAAAAAATAAATCAACCACATTCTGCAAATCTGAGGTGCCAAAAGTTTGATTACTTCAATATAGCCATGCCAAGAGTGTCAGTATCAGTGATTAATGAAATATAGAAGAAGGAAAGTAAAAGTCTTAAATCATTTTAAGTAAGAATTTTAAAAAAATTTATGCCAATATCCAGCCACTGTAGTTCAGCACTTTGTCAACACTCAACTAAATAATTTTTTTTCCCTGTCCACCTTAATTTTCTTTGAAACAAGACAATTATTTTAGGTAAACAAAAATAATTTTTAAATTGCTGAAAAATCTGAAAAACAGATCACATGAATTAGTCAAAGGAAATACAACTAATTTATTTTACACAGAGCTTTTATTTTTAAAGTTAAATCTCTCCGAAGTGGAAAGCCATCATAACATTCTTGAAAATACATTAATGTATAAAACTATGAATAAGAAATGATGGTCAGAATTGTATTGAATGCATACTGTATGTCTGCATGATTTTAAATACAGACAAAACAAAAGCCCTACCAGTTACAACACATGAAAAAGAGTAAAGGCTACATAACAGCAAATTCCAAGTTTTATTTGACAATGTGAACCTTAATATGACCTCTCATGATAAAAAATTCTTTGTGCATTTGTAGATAACAATATAATTTAGTCTTCATATTAAACATGTTACAAGTAATAATTTGTTCACATTAAGAGAAATTTTAGTGCCTAAGAAGGGGCAGAGCAAGCGATAGCATGTGTGCCCCTTTTTAGCAACTAAAATTTCACTTATCTGAACTGACTTGCAACATAACCTAATTTTTCATTGGCTGCTGATAAGGTTGTTGCTGATGATTTTGCACACTCTCTAAACTAGGTGACCTCAAAAATGTGGATTTTCTCAGGAATGAGTCTGATTTACAAAACACTCCAGATTATGACTATCCAAACAGAACAGTTAGAATTTCAAGGTGGTTGACAAAATCAGTTCCTTTGCATCACTTAAATCATCATTGATATAAATAAAAGTGCAAGAGGATAAGGTGATTTCCAAGAAAAGGCACCAGATGAACAACTGGGCTTCTGGTCTGTGGAAAGAATGCCTCAAGTACAGGAATTCTATGCCACAAACAATTCATGAGAATGGAATTTTAATTTATGTTGACAGATCTCAATGGGCCAGTTTCACAATACCTGAAAATAACGCTCTCGGGTTATCATGCAAAATCTTAAAATTCTACAATGAGGCATTCACTGCTGTGAGATTTACAAACAATCAAAATGTCCGAACATGAGAAGTATATCCATTATTTAGAGGATTTACAGCATTTAACCATTAAAAATTTTTAAAAAAATCTCAAATCTGTACAATGATAGTGTCAGTGGTCAAAAGGCCATACTAGTATTGTATACCTACACCATAAATTGCACGAAAAATGATGTCTTGCAGTTAATAAACAAAGGTGTAAGTGTGATGTTTACACCAACATTTTGCAATCTGTTATGGCTCTCCGAAAATGCTGAATGAACTGGAGTTTTAAAAATTATCAGAAATGAATTTCCATCTGATTTATGGCTATTTAGTGAAAACAGTGATGAAAGGAACAAATTTTGTAAAAAAAGAAATTGCTTTTTCATTTATTGCTGAAAGGCATGTCACTGAGATTAAAGTTTCAAGAATCAGAGACCTTATTTGTGTATGTGAAAAGTGACTGGATCCATGAAAAATAAAATGCCAAATTATAGAATAATGTTATTTTAATTAAAATACCAAAAACCTACAGAATGTTATTTTACTTACGATACTAAATTACAGAATAATGTTATTTGAAATAAAATACCAAACTATAGAAAAATGTTATTTCATTTAAAATACAAAAACTATACAAAAATGTTATTTTAAATTAAAATAGCTAAACAATAGAACAATGTTATTTTAAATTAAAATAGCTAAACAATAGAACAATGTTATTTTAAATTAAAATAGCTAAACAATAGAACAATGTTATTTTAAATTAAAATAGCTAAACAATAGAACAATGTTATTTTAAATTAAAATTGTTTAGATAACTGGGAGACTCAGATCCAGGATTCTGAAAATGGGTTTATGTAGACATTTACAGGGCTTGAAACTAACATTAGTCCATTAGTCAGAGACTAGAAGATCACTACAGACTAAAATCTGTACATTGGTATTAGTCTCATGGGACTAAGGAAAATTTTATATTAAATATAAGTTCAACAGAAAAGGTGGGGATGGACTGATGTGTTCTGAATCTGCAAGGATAGTTATTGTTTTTCAACTAAATGTTGTTACAGTTTATTTTAACTACATACTCTTAAAATGCTTTGATAGCTAAACTATATACATCTAAACATGATTTGATTATTAAGACTTAAAATGAACTGGCTTAACTTCGTTTAGTGCAAAACAGGATAAAATACATTCAAAAACAAACTTTTCATATAAAACCAATTTCTAAGAGATAGTTTTAATTTGCTTGGCTGTGTGTGTGTAATTGAAAAAAATATTGGGGAATATGTTGATTATTATTATTATTATTATTATTATGAATGCTCATATTTGTTTATCAACATTATAAGTACATGTGCAGGATGTCATGATATTATTCAGACTTTCCAATGTTGATCTCCACTTCCAAGTCAAGGACATTCACCTAGCAGTGATAGTCTTGTTTTGATTTTAGCAATCAATATCAGGAACGGCAATGCATTAGAAATGTGTATTGAAAAGGGTATATTAGGTTAACAGGCTTAAGGATGAACTTAAAAAAGGTTAGTTCTTACCTTTAGCTACTTTAGAACATAACCATATTTTTCAACCACATCATGTGTCTATATTTTTCTGATTAAGCACGCCCCACCAAATTACCACTAAAATTTCTCTCAATATGAACTATACGTAAGAAAATCAGAACATTCCTTTTCAGTATAGAGTCATCTTTTATAAGGGTTACATTCAGCCATATTTTGACTTCTGTATTTGGGTAAAACCACTAGTTCAAACATAAGAAAACTATTCAGATTCCAAAAGAGGGCAATGCCGTTTAATTCTAAATCAGTTTACTGACATTTTCAAGATCCAATGACTCGCATAAAATTTTACCAATACTCGAAAGAATAATCCTCAGAAAGGCCAGAAAATCTGTTTTTGTCTATATAAGCAATACCTTTCACCAAAGAGATACTGATGGTACTCAAAATTTAAGATCTGTTCAAAACTTACATAATATAAAAGTCCAAGAAGGAAATGTTTAAAAAGATACTGGTCCCATGGTATTGAGCAACATTCCCAGGGGCATATAGCAGTCTTCTAGCATTTCTTCTTTCCATAATCAATGTCTCAAATGGATGAAATCTTAAGACAGTCAACCAGTTCTAAATATTGTAAATACCTCCTGTTTTTTCTCTGCTTATATATTTTACTCACAGATGAATTCTCAAAATGAGATTTTATATATGTTTATGTGCTCACTAATGCTTATAAATGTGTGTCTCGGAATTGTGTGTAATAAAAATTTTGTGCATTATATATGAATGCAAATATACTTGGGTAACTTAGCCATGTACAGCATTACCTAAGGGTGGTTTATTTTTATCATTAGCTATTTCAAAACAAATAGTTTGGTTTACCTGTAGCTGCATACACAAAATGTCTGCAGTGAGAAACCCCAATTACCTCAAGTTCTCTGTCTGTAGATTTTCACTACAACCATGGTACTTACAGAGCAAATTTTCCTTGTCTTATCACAGTAAAAGTTTTGCTAGGAAGCTGTCCACTTGATATGAGCATTCATCAACTATTGAATATTTCATGTCTATAGGTTAAAACAATATGTGGAAAGGTCTGATCAAACAGTTGAAAAAGGAGTACTGAATCTAGTATGTACTGTTGCCATGGAAGAAGTAATGAACCCAAATTACATCCCAATACAGAACTCCCCTAGACTGCCCCATGGAGTGGGAAAAGAGGGAATAGATGATGACAGCATGTGCCCAGAGCTGTCTTAAGGTCAATGTCAACAAATTACAAAGATTTTAAGTAAGTATCCAGATGTACTGACAGATAGACCAGGTCATACTAGGCTGAAAATGCACCACATAAACTTAAGCACGTTCAAGCCAATCAGAATTAAAGGATATGCAAAACCCTCTAATGCATGGGGGATAATCGATGAGGAAGTAAGTAAAATACTAGACTGGGAAGTGATTGAATCCTCCAACTTTCCATATTTATCCCCCATGGTACTGGTGAGAAAAAGAAAGGAACAAACCATTTTTTAATGACTTTCATCAACTGAATAAAACCACCATGTTTGATGTGGAACCAATGCCAGATATGAGGACTTATTTTCAAAATTGGCAGTTGTTATATATATGTATATTTTTTGTAACTCAAGGTCCATGATTTTATCTAATTGTTATAATTTTTATTTATGGCTATAAACTGAACAGAATATCTTTAGTAAGTTTTGCCTATGTCACCTGAATTTGTTAAAAGCATAGTATTGCAAAGAATCTATAAATAGATGTTTACATATGTGTAGACAATTAATAATAATCTTAACAATAAGACCTAATTTATGGCTTAATTTCTCAGTGGCTGATGGGGTTTTGATATTTCTAGAATAAATCTGTAGGTTCCCATTGGTTGGGCTAGGTCACATGAATAGGCCAATTCAATGCAAAATGAGTAGTATATTCTGTCAAGTTGGGTCTATTGTGAAATTCAGTCACAATAGACAGTGTACATAAAGAGAACTGAGCAATCAGTTTCATTCTGATGTAACATGTCATTCACATTTTTCTGTGTTCCTGTTGTAAGTCTGCAGACATGTTTTATGTTACACATAGATATTATTCGAGGGGAAAAACATTTGTTTGGACTGTTCAGTGGAAACAGAAAGTGCTCATTGTTTGGACTAAAATATTATTCTGGAACTGTTATAAATTATTCAAAGGAATTCTGGACAACGCCATCTTAACAACATCAGAGTTCTTGGAGGACCAGTACATTTCTTGTTTTTAAAGTTTATAAGGAAGTTTTCATTAATTTGGGACTTTCATAGACCTTTATAAGGATTAATTTGGATTCACTTCATAATACTGTAAGTTCCTCTCACATTTTCATTTATAACTTTAATAATTAAATTGCTTGTTAAGTTTTACAAAACTTGTTGGTTTTGCTTTTTTTCTGTTACTTAGTTTATGACCATTGTCATAACACAGGGCACCGATATATTTCAAAGTTAGACCCCATCAAAGGATATTGGCGGGTGCCCATTACTGATAATGCCTGTGCATTAATGGCATTAGTGACTCCTAAATGTCTTTACCATGTTTAAAATTATGCCTTCTGGTTTGGTCAACCCTGGTATGTCAGCTGTTCATTTTATGCACAAATTGTTGACAGGGCCGTGAAGAGTGATCATGGGCCCTGGGGTAAGAAACACCCAGGCCTCTCCTAGTTCTTGTTCAAACAAAATTTTTCTTTTATAAAATTAAAGTGTTGTTCTGCCTGGGCCCCCTTATGGGCCTGGGCCCCGTGGATATATCATCGGTTGCCCCCCCCCAACCCTTGTTGGCCCTGATTGTTGAAACACATAGAGAATGTAGATATTTTCATTGATGATATTCTTGTATACATGCATATCTGGGAAGAGTATATTAGGGTAATAATCAACCTGTTCAACAAACTCCACAACACCAATCTTACAGTGCTACCAACCAGGTGTAGTAAAGCATATTATAATTTGGAATATACAGGCCATCTAGAGAGTTAGGGCAGTTAAAATTTCCACCCTGACAAAACTAAAGTGATCAGAGATGCTCCTAGATCAGAAACCAAGAAACAGATTTGACCATTCCATGGGTTAATATGCTTTTACAGAAGTTGTTTTCCCAAATTCACTGCTATAGGTAGTACGTTTATGGACTTAACTAGAAAAGAACAATCCAATAAAGTTTTCTGAGATTCATGCCAGGAAAAGGCATTTAATACTCTTAATGGAAAGTTTATCAGTGCACCAACCTTAAAGTTACCAGTTTTAATTGTTCACTTTGAGAACTGATGTGTATGACACTGGAATAGGAGTAGTTTTGCTAGAGGAGCAAGAAGGGGTAAAGATTCTGATTGCTTATGCTAGTAAAAAAACTGCTGCCTCAGGAACAAAACTGCACTTTGATCAAAAAATGAGTATTCAATACTCGTATGGGAAATATGCAAATTCCACATGCACCCTTTGGAAGAGAATTTGTTCTTAAAATGGATTACCAGCATTTCATGTATCTGAACAAAGCAAAAGTCACCAAAGCAAGGCTGATACATCAGGCTTTGATTTTACAGCCATATCATTTCCAGATCGAGGCAATTCAAGGGTTGGAAAAATGTAGGGGGCCAATTACTTAAGCAGAGTGTGATTTGCAGATCTTATTTTTACCATGGTATTTTGGTAATGTAAATAATAATTGTTGCTTAAGTGCTTGCTTAGGCATGGTTTATACACAGCAATAGGTGACCCATTTGCTACCATTCCTGCAAATAGTCTGTATTAATATGCGTGATATTAATACATCATGTGCCAGCCAATCAAAACAGTCCCAGCTGTCACGTGCAGCATCTTTGTTAAAATATTCTTAGTTTGGAGCTGAGAGCGACAGCACGCATAATTCTGTCGAAAAGAGCTGTACAACTTTTCTTCTTCGTGTGTGCATCTTATCCTCACTTTCACAACAAGTACTTTCCTTACCTGAGCTATTATTTCCCGTTGTTGCATTTTCCTATTCCGTGATTTCATCAGGACGTTAATTGCCATTTATTGCGCCCGCTTGGAGTTTTCTGTGTCTGCAAACTATGGCATCATGCTCTTCCAGAAAACAGAGGTCGGTCCCATACGACTGGGACAATTCTTTCAACTAGACTACTCTCCATTTAAAGCGGACACTGGAATCTATAGGCATTAAAGTGTCTGCTGCTATCCCGAAGCACGCCTTGAGACAGCTATATATTGATAATGCCCCTTCCGCGGGTTCACGGCCTGCTGATCGTTTACCGACACAACAAAGGAACAGATCAACCCCATCGCAACCCGGTACACGTCAGTCTGAAGATGAAGTATCCCTCCTTCCACATCCAACGCCACGTCCACATCGCCATTGTGCAACCACTGTTCATGTGAATACTGAAGAGGCACTTAATTCAGCGGAAGTCATTGAAGCGGAAATGGCAGTACAATGCAACATTCCGGAAGTAGGAACTATGTCCAACATGGCCGCCATTTATATGAACACATTGTCTCCAGCAAACGTAATGTCCTCAATCCACTCCATTCAGCGTTCTATCATTGACCTGAATAATTCCATCGCTGACATCAGGGTACAACAACAGGCATTTTCTCCGATGGTACTGTTAGGCGACTCAACACCTCTCGCATCATTGCCGGTAGCCCAGCCAACGACGTCGCTCAATCAGCTGATGCAATCCACAGGAGTTTCACTGGAAATCCTGCCAGCAATTGACGTGGTATCCGAAAGCCAGCGGAAGCAGATACTCAATGGTAAGCACATCAATCTTGCCACTCTTTTGCTACCACACATGGAATCAGATTTGACAAATCAAGATGACAAGGCTGGAAAAAATGATCCCCGATTACTTAAGCATCTCACTCTCAGTGAATTCATAATGGCCTTCAGAAAATTTAAGCGAATCATCTGTTCAGTTTACCCCAAAAGACGCCATGAATTGGACATGTACGAGGCTGACATTATAAAAATTGCCAATGCCTATGGGGACATTTTCTATGACTACCATAATGTCTACTCCAGTCAGGCTGCTATTGCCCGGCGTGACTACAAACTCAAAGTAAACTGGGCTCTGAGGGATCAGGAAGCTCTTCAGCTATTGATTGGAGGCTGAAAAACAACTACATGCCACATCTGCAGTTCTGTTACTCACCCAACCGACTTCTGCCCACAAAAAATAAGCACTACTGTGCCCTTTGTGAACATAGCCAACAAAAAAGATTCGGATATTGACAAGTATGGCCGACCTAGACAGATGATGGATGGAAGAGAACTGTGTAATAATTTTAACTCCACACGTGGTTGCCACCGAACTATTTGCCAGTTCTTACATACCTGCAATCAGTGCAGGGCCAAAACACATGGGGCATCCATTACACAAAATTTCCAGCACTCTTGCACACAACATCAATAACCCTCGCAAATCAGTGCCAAATAGGATGCAACAAAGCTGACCAACTTTCTTGCTACATGCTACCACCCCCATTGACATCAACAGATTGCAGCTTGAACTCCTTCATCATCCAGATAGAAACTTCATTCAATACTTGTCTTCTGGTCTCAAACGTGGTTTTGACACCTTGGTGCAAAAAACTCAATTGCCTACAAAAGAGTGTAAAAACTTGCTTTCTGCTTCCAAACAACTGAATACTGTGGATCAGTTATTGGCAAAGGAATGTGCAAAGGGTTTCATGCTTGGTCCTTTTCCTTCTCCACCATTTCCTAATTATAGAGTCAGTCCTATCGGCATAGCGGAAGGTAAATATTCAAAAAAGAAGAGACTTATCATTGACCTGTCCTCTCCTCATGACGATCACATTTATGCAAGTATCAATGAACTTATTGACAAGGATAAATGCTCCCTAAGCTACGTCAAGATTGATGATGCCATCCGAATCATTCAGAGTTATGGTAAGGGAGCTATTATGTGCAAAGCTGACATATCAGATGCTTTCAAACAGATTCCCATTGCGCCTTCACAATGGCACCTGTTCTGTGTGAAATGGAGAGGGTATTACTATGTTTGTGTTCGCCTTCCCTTCGGGTCACGTTCAAGTCCAAAATTATTTGATACCTTATCTCAGGCAATTTGCTGGATAGCCAAATATAATTATGGTATTGATGTTATTTTGCACCTCCTTGATGACTTTCTTACAATCGATCCTCCTTCAGCATGTAGTGAGAGAACGATGGCTTTGTTGACTTTAATTTTCAACAGATTGAAGATTCCTACAGCTCCAAATAAGACTATTGGCCCATGTACAGTTATGGAATATTTGGGAATAATTCTGGACTCGGAACAAATGCAAGCACGTTTACCGCAGGATAAAATAGTGCGTATTGTAAACTACATTGAACACTTTCTTAACAGACGAAGTGTCCGCAAGTGAGAACTGCTACAGTTACTGGGCCACTTAAACTTTGCTACCTGTGTTATCCTGCCAGGACGTGCATTCATGTCATACCTGATACAACTATCTACCAAAGTCAGGGAACTCGACCATTACATACACTTAGATACAAATTGCAGAGAGGAACTATACATGTGGCACCAATTCTTGGCTTCGTGGAATGGAGTCTCTATGTTTCTTGACAATCAGTCCACATCATCGGACGATCTTGAATTATACACAGATGCTTCATCCACAGTGGGGTATGGGGGTTACTACAAAACTAGCTGGTTTGCAGCTGCGTGGTCAGATGATCTTAAAATGCTTTTTTCTGTGGAGAATGATTTCTCTATGGCATTCAGTGAGTTGTATCCTATCGTTGTAGCTGCTATTATTTGGGGCGCTGATTGGGCAGGCAAACGCACAATATTTATATGAGATAATATGGCTACAGTGAATATACTTCAAAATGGGAGTTCTAAATGTATGCATATAATGAAATTGATGCGTAAACTTACGTGGTGCGCAGCTTCTTGTAACTTTTATTTTTCTGCCAAACACATTCCTGGAATTGTCAACAATACAGCTGATGCCTTGTCCCAACTTCAATTTCAGAAATTTCACGCACTGGCTCCAGATGCAGATCTACAACCCTGCAAATGCCCCCCACCCTCAGAAGTCTTGTGGACCTGGATAAAGAGGTAGACATTTTATGGAACCAGGCTTTAAGCCACGCTACACAGATTGCCTACAACACTGCATTCAACGCCTTTACAACCTTCATGCTCATGTGTGGCTTTGCCTCGAACATGCAAGTTCTGCCAGATATTAAGGAAGACACCTTAATCTACTTTGTGACACAATGCGCAAGAGTCCTCAACTTGAAGCATTCTACAATAAAATTATACCTCTGTGGCATTAGGTTCAAGTATATGCAGGCCGGTATGCAATCTCCATTCACCACAGACAAAAACAATCTGCCTCGTCTTGCCACCATCCTCCAGGCCATCAAAAAAACCCATGGTTCATCTGCAAACCTGCACAAGCCTATTACATACAATATCCTGACAAGCATTTGTACAATTCTGCAAGGAGGAGTATTTGACACGCACACGGATTTGCTGTTGTTGACTGTCTGGATAGTTGCTTTCTTCGGATTTCTGAGATGTGGGGAATTCACTATTCGGGATTCCTTCGATCCAACTGTTCATCTCTGTGTTGGCGATGTCCACTTCCACCTGGAGACTGCTTTTCACAAGTTGAAATCATCAAAAAACGACCCTTTCCATAAGGGTATGACTGTTCAGTTACATGCCACAGGTCGTGCTATATGTCCATACTCTGCTATGAAGACTTTCATGCAATTCAGGAGACGTTCATTGCCCCAGCCATATGACCCACTTTTCTTTACGGCTACAGGTCAAGCCTTATCGAGAGTTTTTTTCCTTCATCACATGCGACTTGTCTACTACAAGATGGGAATGGACACTTCCCAGTATAGTGGCCATTCATTCCATATAGGGGCAGCTACTTCAGCGGCGGCGGCCCAGCTGGAAGACCATATAATCAAAGTTTTAGGCCGGTGGTCTTCGGATTGTTACACAAGATATATTCGCACACCTCACAGTACGATCCAGGCAGCGCAGAGGGCCATGGCCATGGATGCAGATAGTAGTACACAGCGACCATGATCATCCTGCATTCAACATACAAGGATGGTCCTGCCATCCTGGGTGCGTTCTTCTGGTTCCAGTTCTACGCTATTGTGCTATGGGATGCAAGTGCTGTGCTTCCAGTTTCCATAGCCGTTCATAGTATTCTATATTCATTACGTGTGGAGTTCTGCACACGTGTGATACCAGTGTGCATCGTGCAGCAATTGTGCTATATATTCATTATGTATGGAGTTCTGCACGCGTGTGATACCAGTGTGCATCATGTGGCAATTGGGCATATGTTGTTTTCATTGCCATATGTGCTTTCGGTTTGTTTAATTCATGGAGGTGTTAGTGCATTCTCATGGTATTCTTCTACCTATTTCATGGATGTGATCATCTAGCTTCTCCTCAGAGATGGTTGTGGTATAGACACGCATGGAACCACTCCGAGACAATCACACCAGACTTGACATTTTCATATATCATAGACCTGTTGCAGTTCATGTGGCTTTGTCTTGACAAGCCAGAGTCTAGTTTTACAGCAGTAGTACTATTCTTGTAGTAATAACATGCTGTCCCTTGCCATTGTCGATTTATTTCTACATGTATGTATACTTTTCTTTTGCACTGTTGTAGGTATGCTGCTGTTGTATAGACAAACATTTTTTCTCTTCATTGAACACTGAAGGCTTCCCCAACTTATTACATTCTTGGGGGACAACATCTGCTGCGCATATGTTCTCTTTGGGCATTCACTTCATTCAAATTCCGTTTATTCACCCAAGAATCTAATGTCAGCAATATATGGCGTATTCAAACTAAAACCGTTGAGTGAAGTCCACACAGTTGCCGCTGTCATCCCAACCTTCGTTGGACAGAACAGTCTTCGCTGGGTTCCTTCGGTTTCTGCTGAAGAAACTTTACTCAAGGGTTATCCATAACATTCTGTCACGGAGTTTCAAAGACCAGCTGTGACCTCTGTACAACCACTTTGTGCCATTCAGTAGCCGCTGAATCACTCACTGACAGAATGAACCAAAACAGTTTCATCGGTAGCAGCAGACAGTCCCCCAAGGCAAACATTATAATTATAAATAAAAACTTAACTGGATCTGTGTTTTTGTTGTGTATAAATTGTTGCTTAAGTGCTTGCTTAGGCATGGTTTATACACAGCAATAGGTGACCCATTTGCTACCATTCCTGCAAATAGTCCGCATTAATATGCGTGATATTAATACATCATGTGCCAGCATATCAAAACAGTCCCAGCTGTCATGTGCAGCGTCTTTGTTCAAATATTCTTAGTTTGGAGCTGAGAGCGACAGCACGCATAATTCTGTCGAAACCCGCCACCATCCCTGCCTCAACGTCTAGTGTTCAATGGACACAGGAGTGTCTGTGCTACTGCATGATGCTTAACCTAAATAAAGTAGACCCCCTAGGGCATTCACTTCATTCAAATTCCGTTTATTCACCCAAGAATCTAATGTCAGCAATATATGGCGTAGTCAAACTAAACCCGTTGAGTGAAGTCCACACAGTTGCCGCTGTCATCCCAACCTTCGTTGGACAGAACAGTCTTCGCTGGGCTCCTTCAGTTTCTGCTGAAGAAACTTTACTCAAGGGTTATCCATAACATTCTGTCACTGAGTTTCACAGACCAGCTGTGACCTCTGTACAACCACGTTGTGCCATTCAGTAGCCGCTGAATCACTCACTGACAGAATGAACCAAAACAGTTTCATCGGTAGCAGCAGACAGTCCCCCAAGGCAAAAATTATAATTATAAATAAAAACTTAACTGGATCTGTGTTTTTGTTGTGTATAAATGTTTCATTGAGAATACTTTTTGTTCACATTCTGTGATTTTCTAAAAGTGTTTCCACTGTTTTTTTACAGGGGGGAGGTATTGTCACAGAATTGTGAGTAGTAAAATGTCTATGCATTTTATGATTGGAAAAATATACCCATGTTGATAGGTATAAATAGTGTTACCCAAAGGTGGTTTATTTTTTATCCTAGCTATTTCAAAACACTGAGTTCAGTTTATCGATTGCTGCAAGTGAGAAATCTTATTATCTCAAGTTCTCTGGCTGTGGATTTTCAGAAAACCCAGGGTACCTAGTAAATTCTCCATGTCTTATCACACGTTTTGTCAGGAAGCTGTCCACTTACAAGAGCAATCTTCATCTATACAGATACTGGTATGTGAAATATAAAATTATATTCTTTCCTGCTATCCATTTTATGAGATAGAATTGTTTAATATATTGAAGGTTTGCTAATTTATTAAAAATTTTACTGAGAGTCAGACCTACGTCACAAAGTGCCATCCAATCGATAGGATATTGTCTGCTTCAAGTTAGCCATTTTTACAACTGAACAAACTGAATTCAATTGTACATTGCACACATCAAAGGATGAGTAATGTTTGACTTCTTATAAATTGGTGAGATTATTGTTTATTATAATAATAATCTTGTACAGTAGTTCTCATGAAATTATATAATATGCAATGAAATGAATTTATGTGCATGCATGTAGATTACTGTATTCATACTTAACCATGTTTCATGTACTACATGACTCAGTCATTATATTTTTAGCATATCTTATGGGAAGCTGTAGAACTCTATGGGGTTTCATGTAATGAGGATGTTGGGGTCGATGGTGACTTTGTCTCAGAGGATGGAATTGGTTTACTAGCAGTGAGGGACCAAAGCTTCCGGACCAACAGGTGTGCAGGGAATAAGGAGGTCCTCCAGGGATTCCTCAGCAGACTGGGAGGGGCAGGCCATGTATGGTGGTTCCTTGACTATTTGACAAGAGTTGTGGAACTAGAAATACATTGACTGTCAACTGGACACTATGAGATACATGTTCCATTTCTGAACCAATATTATTCAACATCACTATATGAGTGAAATCAATAAATTCAATATTGCTCATGAGTGAAAATCAATACTACATCTGACTTGTGGATGAAGCATACGTTATTCATATTTTTGTAAAAATTTTATAGTGATAAAATCATACATTGTTCATATTTGTGTACAAAATCTATACACTGATCAGCCCTGGTTATAGATACATATATCAATCATGCTGGTATATGCTTGTAAGTTCCATATGTTGATTCTTGTTTTATTACTCACTGATGTTACATGTTCTGATTAGTTCCATTTAGGAATAATATCATTTCCTTATATCAGTTGTTGAACTCAGCACACATCATTCTGTTAAATCCATTGTTGAACTTCATGCACACAAGTATGGTGTCAGAGTTATTCTTTGTTCAATTATAATAAATAAACATCACAAAATTGCTTTCAGTGTCTATGCTAAATCTAATCCCAATCTGGCTTTATCCTGTTACAATGTGTTATAGGCTTCAATGTTTGATTTTCTGAATAACTCAGATCTTTAGTGTAAAGCCAAATTTATCACACTGTGCTGCATATATGGCACAAAGTATACATAACAGAAGGCCTCATGATAGATTACATGTAGTTCCTATACCTCAGTTTCCTTCTTTAGATAAGGTCATTATTATTAAACCTTATATGAAACTTACAAACTTTGAATTTTCTTGTATTTTTTCATTTTTAATTTCATTTTCCAAGAAGAGTTTTCCTCTAGAAATTTGATTTTTTTTCATGTATCATACATGTGTCTATTTCATGAACTGTAAATATACCTATTTCATGCACAATAAATGTACATGTATCTATTTCATACACTATAAATGTACATGTCTCTATTTCATGCACTATAAATGTACATGTATCTGATTCATGCACTATACATGTACATGTATCTATTTCATGCACTAAATGTACACGTATTTACTTCATGCACTATAAATATGCATGTATCTATTTCATATACTTTACATGTACCTATTTCATGCACAATAAATGTACATGTATCTATTTCATGCATCATAAATGTACATATATCTTATTTATGCACTATACATGAACATGTATCGATTTCATGCACTAAATGTACGTGTATCTATTTCATGAATCATAAATGTACAGACCGCTCCGGTGGCCTAGTGGTTAGAGCGTCTGCCTTGGATGCAGGAGGTCGTGGGTTCGATCCTCGGCCGAGTCATACCAAAGACTTATAAAAATGGTACTAACAGCTGCCTTGCTTGGCACTCAGCATTAGGAAGTTAGTGTTAGGACTGGTCAACCTGGTGTCAGGATAATATGACTGGGTGGGACATCATGCTACATGTCTGCGGCATGATGCCCCAGTGCTAGACATCACTATAATCTGCCACATTGCAGACATTGTAGCGATATGACTGAAAAATTGTTAAAGCTACATTAAAAATCCAAATTACACACACACACACACACATAAATGTACATGTATATTATTTATGCACTATACATGTACATGTATCTATTTCATGCATTAAATGTCCATCTACTTCATGCATCATAAATGTACATGTATCTTATTTATGCACTATACAAGTACATGTATCCATTTCATGAACTAAATGTACATCTATTTCATGCATCATAAATAAACATATATCTTATTTATGCACTATATATGTACATGTATATGCACTAAATGCATGATGTGCATGTATCTATTCATGCTCAATAGATGTATATGCATCTATTTCATCCGCTACAAAAGTACTTGACTCTCTTTCATGCACTATAAATGTACAAGTGTTGATTTCATGCACTATACATGTACATATATCTATTTCATGCACTAAATGTACATCTATTTCATGCATCATAAATGTACATGTATCTTATTTATGTACTATACATGTACATGTATCTATTTCATGCACTAAATGCATGATGTGCATGTATCTATTCATGCTCAATAGACGTATATGCATCTATTTCATCCACTACAAAAGTTCTTTCATGCACTATAAATGCACGTGTCTATTTCATGCATTATTCATGTACATGTATATATTTCACATACATGCATCTATTTCCTGCATTACAAGTGTACATGTATCTATGTCCAGTGAGAGCTGACATCATTATAAGTGTGGGTCAGAGATTCTTCCTTAAAGTATCAGTATTAACTGAAAATATGAACCCTGGACATTTATGATGCTAATGAAGTTTAGACACAAAAACTGGTCACATTATCATAAGACCAAAGGAACTAACAAGCAAATTCTATCACTGAGTTAATTTCATTTATTTTCACACATGTTAATTTCTGTGGCATTGCAAATTCACGAATTGGTAAAGAAATTATTTTCTATCAAAAGAATGATCCTGGTTCATTGGATCTTTCAATTTACATTCTTTAGCAGCCATAAAGTCTAAGAGAATTGGTATTTCATGAAAAGTATCAAATTTGCTATATATGTTGATGCTTTTCCATTTTACGCTATTGAGACATACATCCTATTAGACAATTCAAATAAATTTAAAACAATTATTTTATTTATTCTGAACTTTTGTAAAACAAAAAATTTCCTGTAAGAATTTTAAATACTCCATCCTAAATATGTAATTTCAACATTAAAGAAGCTTAAAGATATAACTACATCAAAATTATGTAAAATGATCATCCAGGTGAACCGTATGTATACGGTAAAAGGTGGAAACACAGGCTCCAAAATCTGAAAACAGATCACAAACTTGCTTCAGTGAATCACCATTAGATATAATGTTCAGATAAGAAATGAAGATAATCACACACCATATGTCTGATACCAGTCAACCATGGTATCATAGTCCTTTAATCAACCACAACCTGACCGACTCTATAGCAGTTAAAGGGAGATAACCCCGAAAGCTTTATCTCTTGGAAGAACTGTTGGTTTGTTAAAGCATGAAAGAGAATTACATGCTCTGTTTAGAAAATTGAGATACCCTGCATCTGGGATTCTGGCTTTTGTTATCCAATCTGTTTCCTTCAAGAGTGTGGTGAAGTTCAATCAGTGCAGTCTACAATTGTCTTTCAAAGCTAAATCAGCCTAGTAGTAATTTTTTTCATATAGGATGTTGGTTCATCACTGTTTTTTTTTGACATGTCACTTTCATCACATTATTTGCTGTATCAAAACATGCTAATGTGAGCCAAATGCCTTTCCTAAGGACGTACCAAGGCAGCTGACCTAGGTTGGCCTGGATGGGTATCTAACCCTTTTCCCTTGGATTACAAGTCCAACGCTCCACCCATTGAGCTACCATGGCCACCCATTCAAAGAAAATCAGAGAGATCACCAAGCATGTATCACTCCTATCTGTTCTGTACTTACAATATGTAAGAAATACCAGATGTTGGCATATTCAACTAAACAGAATATAACTGTATTCACTTCTGCTGTTCATTATGTGCTGGTAATCATAATTTTCAATCAAAAGCATAAGCCCTGCATAAGCACTGCCAAACACATTCTACAACAACAGATCTGGATCTACGATATTCACAGCCCAGTGAATGTGGTATGTGGCTAAATAGAACAACAAAGTGAATCAATTCTGTTAATACTGAAAACTCATTGATTCATTCAAACAAGCTACCACAGTTATGTTGAGCTTACAGACAGGAGAGATGGATATAGGTAATACAAGGTGTATATGTTTCCTCTATTGATATGGCAGGGCATAAACAAGAGGCTATGACCCGCATGCCAAGCCTACAATCAAACTGGTCCTAATGTGACCTTCACCACCAGGTCAAAAAAGGGACAGAGAGCATGTAGCAGAATGAATTATGCTAGTTTCATAATAACAATCTGATGTATGAACAAAATCCGTCAAGGGGTTTAGAAAATATAAGGAAATGATTTACCCAAACAATAATGCAAATTTTCTAGAACTATGACTTTGACACCCTCCAGATCAAAATGGACAAGAGCACATGTCACAGAATAAATTGTCCTAACTTCACAATGATTCATCCCAAGCAGTGCCGGATTAAAGCCTTCCAGGGTCCTAAGCACTGAAAATATTATGGTAACCACCCCCCTTACAAAATGTGAAACTTATCAAAAAAACAATATTAAAAGCTAAAAAGGTGGGGAAAATACCTGTTTCCATCATTCCAAATCCAAATACTCGTACATGCAGATCCAAATAGTCATATATAATTCATTCAATTTTATCAACAAACAATTAATATGAATTTTTTCTGGTGCCCCTGTTGGGCTGGTGCCTAAGCACATGCATAGTGTGCTTAATGGGTAATCCGGCACTGATCCCAAGTATGATGATAATCCACCATGAGATTTAGAAAACAAAAGCAGATGAAAAAAAACTTGAACCAAAATGTTAATGCAAATGTTTTATGAACAATGTCCTTGTCTCCAAGGCTGAAGGGATTCTCAATCAATTATCTTAGTTTCATGATTAATCCTAAGTAAAAAAAAAATCTATCAAGGGGTTTAGGAAATATAAGCAAATGAAAGAACTTATCAAAACCTTAAAGCAAATATTTATGACTATGACCTTGGTACCAACATCACTGAGGCAAGCAAGCATGCACAAAATGAATTGTCTTCGCTTCATAATAATTAATGACAAGTATGAAAAGAATCTATGAAGGAATTTAGGAAACATATACAAATGAAAAAAACATTAATCAAAACATTAATTCAAATTTTTCTGACTGTGACCTTGAACCCTAAGGTAAAAAGGGCATGCAAGAATGTTGAAAAATGATTAGTTTTGGCTTCATTGATACAAATTAAGATGATAATCTATCATGGGGTTTTGGAAACATAGGCAAATGAAAAATATTAACCAAAACCTAACAAACTGTAAACACTGATGTCAATGCTGACAATGGAAAAGTGACTGCTGCTGCCTTTCTTCCTGATAACATGGGCTTGACAAAATACTAAACACAGATTTTGCTCACTTTCAGCTTCTCTGTAAGCATTTGGCAAAAACGCTTATTTAATCTACATAACCAATATGAGTGTTTCATTGTTCCTATGCATGGTACCAGTTAAGTGAAGATATTATTCTGCTGCATAATCTAGCAATCAGGCACTCACAAGACCACCAAGTGATGTTTATCTATTTTAAGGTTCTAGGTTTCATTGCACTAACTATAAATTTTCTCTCATACTCTGATTCTGAAGGGACAGACATTATTAAATTTTAGATGGGATTTGCACAATCATATGTCCAGGAGAAAACACGTGACTCATTATTTTCAAATGTGTACATATTAACTACTGCACTATTGAACTTCTGATGCTATCTTCCAGCCAAACTTACATATGTTCTACAATAGTGCACTTGGGATATGTAATGATAAAGAACCATTTGAGCTGAAGATCCTAAAAGACCAAATGTTTGTGCAGCATTTGCTCAAATGTATTTTTTTCTCACATGCAATTTCTTAAGTGTATTCTACATCTCACTGATTACCTACAAACATTTTCCAGCTCAGACACAATAAATATATTTTGACTTATCAACCATGTTTTTAAATCAGATAATCTATCCCAGAAGCATGTGTGTATACATGTCAGCTTCAAAACAAAACAAAACCAACAACAGAAAAAAAATAAGGTTCACAATGCTAATCAAAGGGGGATAACTCATCCCACACTAGGAAATGAAATCTTTTGATTGCCAGCCCTTTGTTTCAAAGCATTGCTAAAACCTATTCCTGAAAATAAATAACTGACTCTATTTCCAAAAATGATTTTTATTTTTAAATGTCTGTGAGAATGTTGGTTTATACTGTAAAACAATGATAATCCAAATATTTATCATGAAATATTCATAAATGTGACATTTACAATTTGTTTTCTACATCATCATTATTGGTTTAGACAAACTTTATCTGGAAGAAAATCATTAGAAGCAATGGATATTGGACACTTAACAAACTAACCTCTGTACTGAACACTTACCTTGTTTAAAAACCTATTAGCAAACAGCCACGGCCGATATTTCCTTTGTTTATGAAAGTTAAGGGTGACTAGAGCATCCACACCAATGGAGGCATAATTATTCATGATGCAAGTCTGAAAGATATCAGTTAATTATGCATATTATTCATATACATGTATCATACAGACTTATCGAAATAGGGTTACTTCATTTATCCGTAACAATGAATAACAAGATACCTAACAATAAACAAATCAACAGTTTCAAGCAAACAATATACATGTACATGTGACAGTAATAAATTTGACAACTGAAGAAGAAAAATGAAATCAAAATTGTGAGAGCTCTTAAAAGAAACAATTCTAAATCAAAATGATCACAAAATCTGAACCAATTCAGCAAGGAATCGATATGTGCAAAAATGTTTTTTTTTAACCAAAAATTATAAAATCAATTATTAAGCATCAGTCACCTATTAAACTTTTACATCTCACTGTGCTCATGAAAGTTTAATGAAGCTAAATTATAATGATTTACAGTATATAAAGGACAATCCGAGTTTGCAGCATGTGCCATGCATACTTGTGTGTAAATCAGATCCAACTGCAAGCTGTATAGACCCGGATCTGCATCACATAATGTACCAGCAGATCTGGGTCTATGCAGTTTGTTTGGATTAATTAGTAGAACATACAATATAGACCCTGATCTGCCAGTTTTTTAGATCATTTGTTTTTTGCAGCCAGATAGGACTGACTGATAGATGAATACAAGCAGTATGTCTCCATGTTTTGAGATGCATTTTACGAAGCTACATAAATACAGCAAACTACTTGGAGAATTATCAAATAAAGCAAATGAGTATGGAGTTAGCAGGACTGAAAAAAAAATCATTGCACCATCCCCCCTTGCAAGTGTCCTACATGAATGTCAATTCAGTTTTCATAAAATCATGCAATCAATCCAGTTTGTACTTCATATTCAATAGATGATTATGGAGATGTACTAAAAAATTATACTTGCCCATCAAAAAAATTTTCAGCTTGTCATGAGCAGCAAACTAATGACATTTCCATCCCTGAATAGGGTGAGTATTGTCAGATATAAACTGCTGGAGTACTTATTTGTACTTGATCTTTTCTAGTAGCTTGGTATGACATTATATACTATATCTACTGTGATAACATAAAGCCTCATTCAGAATAACTCACTGTTGCATCTATGATCCCATGGGTAGGATACACACGGCCCCCAAGTCCTCCAAATTTGTAGACATCCAAAATTTCAAAGGGACAAAAAAATTTACAATAAAATAATAATAATAATAATAATAATAATAATAATAATTTCATTAACTCTGGTAGTTGTGCCATCTTTACTTTGTTGTCTTCACTGCATTTCCATTTCCTCCATGAATACTCACATCAATGTAATAAATGTTTTATCAAACACTCAAGTAATCAATAGAAACAAAGACATGTTCAAATATGTGGCTTACTGGAAAAGAGCTGCACTATGGAATTTTCTATTCAGGATTTTACTCATTATTTAACTTCACCAATTTATTGATGCATTTAATAAAAATAGTTCCCATTTCCTCTGAATTATTTTTCTTTTAAAACTATTAGTTTATTATTTTAATGTAAAATTATGTACTTTTGCAAGTTTCTCCCTTAAGAAATTGAGTTAACTTGGACATTAATTCATCCTCGAAAATACATTACACTATCAGCCAGCAGTAACTTTGCACTAAAACTCGGCAGGCAACTGTGCAAACCTGAAAGTTTCAGTTACTAAATCTGGTGTTTTAACTGAAATGAATAGTCATCTGAAACTTCTGATAGTCTTTGATAATTATGGCAATCACTACAACATAAATGTGAAAGTGGATATGTATAAGCTAGTAATTATATGAACTGTAACTCACTCAATTTTAGTTATTGCTGCAATAAAGATGTGGAAGTCAATATGTTTGTAATTACGTGAACTGTGAATCACACAATTTTGCTGATCTCCACAACATAAATGAAGAAGCTGATAGTGGTGAAACAATACACCTACCCCATGTATCAACATGACAATCACGATACACAACCTATGATATGATATATTATTGATACACATATGAACTACATGGTCTTTCCATCTCTTGAAGGTCTATCAGTGATAGGTGGTGTATTTAAAATATGCAAATTACAGACACAGATTTAGCATTTCTCATCCATGACAAGAAAACGAAAATAGTTTTAAACAAACTGTTAGTTGTATGCAATTTTAATTCAACCTATCTGGCCATTTAGGGCTGCTCCATTTGATCAGATGCTGGACTCACTTTGGCCACCATGCCTTTGTTTTGCACTGCATGATTGCTTTAAAAACACTTATTACCAATTTCATGTCTCACTTCAACTTAGAAGATATTACGGTGTTATCTTCCAGACAGAAGAAATAATGCAATAACCTTGTTCAAAAAAACAAATCTCATTTAGAACAAGTCCAAGTGTGGGAGTGGGGATGAATACCAACAAAATCTATCACAATGTTCCTCCTACAGATGCATCACAACTGATGTGACACTTATTTTGTTAGTGAAGGAGGAAAACGACTGACAACACCAACTCCCCTTCATAAACAATTTTTACAATTTACACAAGGAGACAAACTTGTGCAGTTTGAAATCTGCCCCCATGCCAATATTGTGCTAATTCTATATATCCCATCAGCACATTCAGTCACAGATTAAATATCTCAGCATAAAAAGAGACATTCCAAATTTGTTCCACATGACTGATTTAGGTTTTACAGACCATTTTAATGACCACTTTGCACTTCTTGTGTGTCATGTAGCTCCCAAGCTACATTAAGTTCTGATAGGTGGTAATTGTTTATCCTGGACTGGAACAAACAATAACCACAAATCAGAATTCAACGTAACACACTTTACTGCTTGAGACACCATAAGTTTAGCTTTTCAAATTTGACTCGAAGAAGACAAGATACCAATCAACCAAGAAACGTCGCATCGAAGTGGTTATTAAATGATAAGTAAAATACCTCATTATTCATGGGGAACACATTCAAAATGTCTACATTATGCAATTGGGATAAGACAATTAACATGGAATCAGCAAGGTTGGGGAAGAATACAAACCATGTCACCTTGTGTTAATTTGTCTAAATAGTGTTTTATTCTTTTTTCACTGACAAAAACACATACCTGCTTCTATGACAGCTGTATCTCAATTTAAAGAACAACAAACAACTAATAATTATTCATAACTGCTGAAGATCAGAGTAACATGCATAGGGCAAGTATCATTTCTCCATGTCTTGTATTGATATGTGTATCAGAATGGCAAAAGTACTGATGCATTGATAATAGCATTGAACCATTTCACCCTCAGAAGCTGACATGTACAAGTTTGTAATTACATAAAATGTAAATCACACAATTTTAGTGACTGCTTCAAAATAGATGTGTACAAGTTCATAATTACATAAACTGTAAAATCACACAATTCTAACAGTCACTTTAACATGGATACAGAAGTCAATATGTATAAGTTCGTAATTACATGAACTGTAAATCACATAACTCGGGCAAATGCAACAATATAGTTCTGGTAGTCTATATGTACACTGTAAAGCACACAGTCTAGATATGGAAGTCGATATGTATTAGTTCAACTGGCACAACAAACTTTGGAAGTCAACAGATACAAGTTTGTAGTTACATGAATGATAAATCATACAATTTTGATAATCACTTCAAAGCAGATGTGGAAGTCAATAAGCTTAAGGTGATCGCTACAAGACTGATGTGGAAGTTGACATGTACAAGTCTGTAATTACATGAACTGTAAATCACACAATTTTAGTAAGCATAAAATTTTAGCAAATTTTTAGCAAGCATTCTAATTTTCATAAAAACTGGATGGACAGTTTTGAAAATTTTAAACTGTTTGAGCCATTTTGTCATTACTTTGAAGTGTACAAATTGAAGAGTCTTTTCACGTGAAAATACTGTTAATTGTGCAGCACACTGTCACAACCAGTAATAACAAGATGCCCAAATGGTCCAGATATCACTCGCCTGGGTAGCTGACAGATAGTGTGTGATTGTAAAAACTGACAAACACTGAGAATGTAAAAGAAAAAGAAAAGCATGGAACACATAGCTGATACACTGTCTATTAATGTTGGTGTCATATATCTTCTTTCCTAGACCATATATGCCTAGATGGCAAGCTACACTGTGATTGTGCTTTCTGGGGGGTCTGACACCATGTTCACTTACACATGCAGCCCATGGAGTTTTTCCTGCAGCCCCGCAAATACCTCCACAATTTGTAAAATAATAAATAATGCAAATTTTGTCTTCACAGCCAGCCAGTTTTGATAAAAATGCTATTGTGACATCATTTACTTCTTCTTTAAAACATTTCAACTGGCTAAATTTTTTATCAGCTGCTTTCACTGCATGAAAAGGTTTCAGTGATGCAGACCTTGGGCCCATGTGCTAGTCCTCATGTGGCCCTTTTGCTGATTTGAGTTTGAGATCCCTGACTTAGAGCCGTACCAAATGTGCCATTGATCTGTGTCAGAAACTTTTGTTCTTGTTTTCATCCAAAAACTACATGAACAAGTGTGTTTTAGTTGAGTAATGTCAAGATCTTTCTCTTCTTAGACCGCTTCGGTGGCCTAGTGGTAACAGCATCCACCTCGGATGCAGGAGGTTATGGGTTCAATCTTCGGCCAAGTCAAACCAAAGACTTACAAAAATGGTACTAACAGCTGCCTCGTTTGGCGCTCAGCATTAAGAGGTTAGTGTTAGAACTGGTTGGCCTGGTGTCAGGATAATGTGACTGGGTGGGACATCATGCTACATATCTGTGGCATGATGCTCCTGTGATAGACATCACTATGAACTGCCACACTGCAGACATCGTAGCGATGTGACTGAAAAATTGTTAAAGCTACGTTAAAAATCCAAATCACACACGTACTCTCTTCTTAGTTTAGTCAACGTTGGTCAATATAAATGCTTGCTGGTGTGGATTTGTCAATGAATTCTACTTCATCATTGCAGAAACAATCCCTCTATGTTTTAATACATAATGGTTGTGTAAACAGGGATATGGTGTTTTCACATGCAAATATGTTAATTCAAAAAAAAAAAAACACACTGATTTGGTAGTGGCATATGAGGGTGATCCCATCTGTCAATTTCTATCTTGCCCTCATCTAGATTACATATGGTCTGGTAACACTACTCTGATACAGATATTCATAGACAACTGGAATAAACTTGCTATCAATGTTAGCATCCGCTGTCAAACTGGTCCAACACCCCATCAGTAAATTCTGCAACATAATCGTCATGTGGTTGTTCAGAACCATCATGTATAAGTAATATAGTTATGTGTGCATATGGATAAATGTTGAGTGCTTCGAACTGAATTTTATCTCCAGTAACTCATGATATTGATATTGAATATGTGAAAAACGTTTAACATTATCATATCTGGGCCTACAGATCACAGATGGTCTATCAATCTGGTAATTATTTATCAATATTGTCACAGCTCTCCACCTGTGACCAAATACTCCTAAGATGAACAAATATGATCCAGATTTGCACACTTTATAATATGAGCTTTAAGCCAATCAAAACTATCCCTGATAGAAATGAAATAAGTTTACCACTTGTTGTAGTTTCATATTTTGTTCTATCTCTTTCTGGTTAACATTCCATAATTTTTTCCCATTAAGTTACTACAGGTATTGGTGAGGGTATAGCTGATAATACCGGGTCAGCAGCTTTTACACCAACATATCGTTTTGTTTGCAGCATCAGCATCATTGACATAGTTTTGATGTAAACAATCAACATGCCAGAGTCTATAATTCCCTAGTTTTCAGTGATCTGAGGTGGTTTTTCACAAAGGAGTCTCATGGCTTTATAACAACATCGTCAATGTCCATGTTGGATGATCAGGTATTCAGTTTTCCAGTTTGAGCTTGGAAAATCACAAGCTCACCTAGGTTAACATAAACAACAACTTGCTAATCAAAATTTGTCAATGGACATGCTTCCATAATCAATGTTGAGTCATCCCTGGTAATCGAAGACCTCTACCCTATCAAGTCATCCTGGATTGTTGAGACCTGAAAGGTCTGCTCCCAAGCATCTTTAGCACAGCCAGCAAGGATGTGCCACTGAAGGCCCCTAATACAACCATGTATGTAATTGTGGGAACTGCCACTGCCAACAACACTGGATCACTGCAAGGAATGGAAATATTCTGCCACTCTTTTGCATGTGTGCCACCTCCAACCTGGTCATCTTTAAGGTCACCAAAGTGTTCTTCTACTTGGCTGCCTTGATCTGACTGAGTTGTGTTTGGGTCAACCACATGGGGATTTCTCCAGTTAACCTTGCAAGAAAATTTTCAATGTAACCCAAACTCATTTCTTATTACACTCTTTATTTGTGCAAGTTGGTTGTTGCTAGGGCCCATCTTAACTCAATTATGAGATTGTGAAACCATTATGGGTTTTCCATGGGCATGTCAATGACCCTCATTCAGCCATCTGAAAGCATCACAGCAATACCTCTGTAACTGATGATGGGAACATTAGTTACACATGCTTTGATGAACTGCTTGTAGAGAGAAAAGTAATAATCAGGGACAAATGAGTGAGATCATACTGGGAAATCTGCAGACCTGTGTCAACATTTTTGTCCCTGCACATTTATGACAATAGCTGGTGATATGCATGAGCAACATGATTGTATGTTAAGTAGAACTTTTTCTTAGGGTTTTTGATGATCTGTTAACCACAGAGAAATCTCAGACACTCCTAACTGGTCAAATATCATCACATCATGTTCACCTGAGTCATATCTTGAAACCTCATATGCATGTGTTTTGGTGCACTGACAACTTTTGGATAGTTATATCCCATGATAACTTCTCAAAGTGGCCTTCTGTCAAGTCTGGTTAGTGCAAGAAATGACAGCAATGATGTGCCTCCAGACCCCATAAATGACAACAAGCATGATTCTGTGTCAATGAAGGGATTAGCACAGAAATCCACAATGTTGATTTCAACAACATAAATTTGCCATCATCACTGACAATGTCACCATGCCAAATTTCACCAATGATGTTGCCCTTTTGGTATAATGTGACAATTGTAATTTTGGCTCCAAATATAACCTTGTGGACTTCTCTAGAAAACCCAAGTATGTGACTGATAGGAACTGCACATGAAAATGTTGAGTGTCCATTAAATTGCCCTTAACACTGATGAAATGCAAGGTTCAAATGTTTACTGTAGATGTTTTAGCATCTCCTGTCATATTTCTGAAGTTACCAATACTATACTGGATATAATCGACATGGTTGTTTGCATCCTTGTGAAACATCATAAATGGGCCAGCATCTCACATGATCATCACTGTAATGGGCGAGTATAAGAACTGTCATAGCAATGTCAACTCTGTCAAAGAACTGCTTTGATTTACTTTCCATCGACATAATATTTTGTGCTGCCGAATAACACCATGATGCTGTTGTTGACAAATCCAACCTACAACCATTGGTGTAATTGGTACTAGCATCACCATCATGTTCAGGTTTCCAGTCAATTTTAAAAAAGGCCTGACACTGGATAAAATACTGAGATGTTTGATGCACTTGTAATTCTACTCACCCCTCTTGATTAGAATACTTAGCGGGTAGAACATGGGATCAGGTACTTCTTTGAACTGAGCCATTGTAAAATTTTATACATGACTGGTTTTGTCTAATACATTTCTGTGTCCTTTTTACCATTTAGGCCTTGTCTACATGTACAACTGTAATCTGCTTCCCACTGCTGCATTTGCAATCATCAAACTGGCCAGACATTGAGCAGCTTTGTTGATGATTTTACTGACCAACATAGATGAAAGTGAAACTGGAACCTCCAGTTCTACCTGTGGAAGCATCAGTTCCTTGACTGCCGAGTCACCAGTCATCATTATCTGTTTCTAATCTACTGAAACACCCACGATCCCCGATTTTTCAACCAGTCCATGGCACCACTTTAGATGCAATCAACAACTTACATTGCAACTTGTTTAGCATTGGGTACCATGTGCGATGCCATCTCTGTGAAAACCTTTGAGGCTCCCATGAACAATCCCTGAACAACACTGCCAAGGCCATTTCTGCAATATATTACATCAATGAGTGTTCTCCCATTGATAACATGCATGGGTCTCACACATCTACATATGACATATATGGATGCAAAAACACATAAAAATTATGACCACAGTAGAAAGTAGTATACCAAGGATTACCAAAATGTATCTGGACATGCTGAACAACAGTTCTATAATGGCAGATGAATTAAATTTTGTCATCACCAAAATGATTTGGAGTATTGTTGCAGTTACATGATGTTTTTGACATGCTAAAATGTTGTGCATGTTTACATACTATTTTTTAACTTCCTGGCATCAAAGACTTCATCATAACACTCGTTTTTAAGCTTGACCATGTAAGCTGATTGATCTGCCAAATAATCTTTAACTTGTTTGCTCATGCTGCGTATTCATATTATATGTGGGATTGACTACTTCAACAGAGACAAGTTCTTTCTGTTGTCTGAATCATCGCCACTTGTTACTCCATTTATCATACTGTCGGGACTGAGAAAAATGAACATGTTCCACTATTCTGGCCAATGATACAGAGGTCCTCCTCTTATATGACCCCCCTCAACAGTGGCTACTTCTTTACAGTTTTCTTGGTACCAATGAGTTTGTGCAAAAGTAATGCTCATGGGTGGCCATTCCTGATGTGGTACGCAGCCAGCATAACAGTCAAAATATGTAAAATCTACCCCTCACATGTGGTCACATTTGATCTAATACATATTCAAAACCAATACTTAATTCATACAGTAAGGTAAGTAATCCATAATACATATTCAGAACCAATATTTAATTCATACAGTAAGGAAAGTAATCTAATTATTTTTCTGGCATCTATTTCCAGATGTCAGGTTTTTGTTACTGAGATAATTTGCTGTGAAAGTGCTTTATAACAAGTATCACCCTATTGTTAATATTATATCATTATCTAAAAACACTGACATTTACAGGAAATGGACGAGACAATGTTCTGATAGAGTTTGGGCTTCAAACAGCTACTGAATTCTTTATTTTGATCATTATGACCTGAGGTTATTGTCAAGATCCTAACTTGGTCAACATAAGCCAAATATAGCTTTGTGGATTCACACATGAAGAGAAAGAAACCTTGAATAAAACAAGTATAACAACTCTATGGTCTTGAAATAAGTAACAGAAAAGAGTGAGAATCAACAAGTTTTGTAAAATTCAACAAATAATTTATTTTCCTAGCATACAAAGTGAAAAGTGTAAAAAGAACTGATGGTCCTAATATTTAAAGTTCTGAATAACTTTAGTGATATTCTAAAATAAATCCAGTGCTGGAAGTGTTGATGTGCCTGTGGTGGCCCGTGTCATGGTGACGTGCCAACAGTCTCTTGTTGGATTACAATAATACAATCCAAGAACATATCCTTATTTGAAATTTCAATATGAATTCAAGTCTCTATTTCCATGAATGTTTTTTTATTTTTATAAGCACTTTTTATTTCCAGTAAATAAATAATTTAAATAAATTTCAGCCCAAATGAGACACTGGACATAACAATGATTCTGCCTCAAGAACTTATAGCACGAATGATTAATTTCTTGAAAAACAAAATTATATAGTTCTCTACTTGAACTCAGGTCACAATTAGCATTTTCTATAAAAAAAAAAATGTTACCTAATGGAAAATTTCATTCTGGAAAGTTCCACATGTTTACAAAATAAAATCTCATTTATAATTAGAAAGTCTATTATAAAAAGGAATACAGTAAATACAATGTCTTTGACTCAGGTAAAGATAAAATCCTAATAGTTAACCCATACTCAGAGAAAAATTTAGCTATATCTTAGTTGTTTACAGAATTTTTAAAAAAAAAATCTATGATTTAGGTCAGGCATAAACAAACTTGATTGAAAATGGACAAGATCAAGTTCAAAATACAATTATCTAAATCAATAACAAAAAAGAAAAAATATTTTAAAAAACTAACTAACAATACATATTAAATATAAATAACAGTGTACCAGGCGAAGACCAAAAAATCACACAAATGTACATGCATCACTTCCTTTATAAACAAGGCATTTTGCCTCTTCTATATAAGTTTTGTCTGCATGATTAAATTGCAGTACAATTCACAAGACTGAAATAAGTCATTAACAAAAGCTTAACATGTCATCACAAAAATGGGAAGTTCTGACTTTAAAAGAAAAAGTAAAAATTACTTGGTTCAACGACAGTTGGAAGAGTTCAAGAGTTCTTGCAGAATAATTTAATGATGGAAAGACTCAAATAAACATTGTAACATATAAAGAATTAAGGACTACCAATGTATGTTCACTTGAAATAAGTCTATTTTTAAGACATGAAGTACCTTTTATAATTAATGTTACTTTTAAATGTTGTTGTTGTTGTAGGGTTTAATGCCATTTTTTTGCACAAGATAGGCTATATATGGCAGCCAGTATAACTGGTGGAGGAAGAACCCTGGAAAACTCCAGGAAGAACCACCGACCCATGAGATACTTTTAAATGAAGATATTAAATGTTTTTAAGTTACGTGTAGCTTCCTAACTTCATACACATACATATACTTCTCAAAAATAGAGTCCCTTTCTGCAAGGCCACCCCTCTTATAAGGCCAATTTCAAATTACAGAAGGGTGGCTTTATAAGAGGGGGACCACTGTAACAAATAATTACACTGGTATGTTTGACTGTGCCATGTATGACTTTAACTCCTTGATACGCCTGTCTTCAGTAGATATAATGTATAATGTCTTTCTTCATGTTGCTGTTAGATTTGTTCAAATGTTTCCTTTACCAAATTGACAATTAATTCTGGATGGAGTTTATGATTGTTAATTGGTAGATCTTTCATTTCATGAAGTATTAATGAGACACTGACAGTATCTATGTTTGATATATTCTATGTATCTTTAAAATGACTTAATATTCATTGCGAAGTTGACAAATATCTGATATTCTCACATAAAAGGAAACAGTCTTACTCAAGTTGTGCTGCGAACAGTATTTCTTTGAGATTAAGCATGCTTCTGTCTGAAGCTGTCGCACATATTTTCTTATGGTCAACATATATTTTCTGGTCAGTATTAATTACTGCATTGTGAATCTGCAACCCCAAATGACCTCCAAGGGTGCCAAATGATATCCTAGAAGGATCAGAGGTTGTTTCAAACTGGACTATGTCGCAAAGAATTATGCATGCTTAGTAGGTAATTAACAATTATAGTCATTGTCAAATCTGACTTTCACATCATGTGCAACCGATATCAGCTCGACTGTCTCCTCAATTAATAAGGAAAAACATTTTTACCATGAGTGTGATTCAAACTTGAAATGCCTTGATCAACATTACAGCAAACCACTCTAACCAATCAAGCCAAGGAGAACACTATGACATAAAAATTAAAAGAATTTGTATATAAAGTTAACTATGCTGGCTAGAAAACATATAATACACCCTCCCCACCATGGCACCATAAAGTAGAATCAGTATTAAAAATTAGCATGTTCAAAATACAATAATATAGACTTATTTTCATGTAATCAGAGTATTATGTTGGACTACTGTTGGGCAGCACCTTAATCCAACATATTTTATTTATCACGGTAATATCCATTATTTTTGTGCAATCAAGCTCACTGACATAATCACTGGTTTTGTGAACAAGATATGAATACTGTTATGTATATGTAATTTAATTGCTTGTGTGTTAGTTTTAAATTCTTTTTTATTTAATTCTGTTTCATTACATTTTATTGTAATGATTATTTTCACTGGATTTGAATCTCTTTTCGGAAAATTAACTTGACCCGATTAGATTATAACGGTTACTTCAGCACAATTTTTAGCTCACAGATTTCGTAAACACTAAGCGGAAATGATTGGCTATTACCAAGGTCATTTTCAGCCTATTTGTTAGCTCTGTTGTAAACAGTCTTATTTTTAAATTCATTTCCAGCGTGAGAATTTGAGTTTTAGATAGGGCTATTCTTGCCTACGTGACAATTTTCATTTTTCTTTACTGCGCTGTTCAAATTAGTGATCATGTAACTCGTCACATGAGCCACCATGTGATCTAAAATCGCGGCTTAAAACAGCCATTTGGTAGTAGATTTATTCAGTCGTATTTTAAATCTTGAGGGCTCAAGAGGCTTTTATTGTTGTTGCCAGTTTGTTCTGAAGTTCGTCTATTTTTTGGGATTTAATAATTCACATTCTCTAGAAAACAAAACAAGTGCTTTTCTTTATGAAAATTCTGGGACAAAGACGTTTAGTGGAAATTTATTCTGGAATTCTAAACAGAACATTATAAGTTGTGTTTCAACGAGGAATTGTTGCCATTTGTACAATGACCTCATCTGACGTCATCACCTTCCATATTGGAATTTCATCGAGATTCAAACCTGGATTCAATTAGAACTGTTTAGTGACAGGACTTATATTTTTCAATTCTAGGATTAATTTTTGAATTATATTCACAAACCTTAAGTCTTATTTCCTATTTTTACATTGTTTTCTAGGGAAATAAATTATTTTGTTAAAATTTACAAAGCTTGTTGGCTTCACTCTTTTCTTTTGTTACATTTGTACAAGCCTACATGTAACAATACCTTCCTGACAATGATTGTCTATAATGAATCTTCTTTGTGCACGTAACTCACCTGAGATTGTTTCTGAATCTCTATCATGTGTTGTTTGATTTGCTCACTGCAATATTTTCTCTCAGATTCTTTTATGTTCACCGTATATAAAATGTTATATCATTTTATATTTAATTATTATTTCTTCCACAAAGAGACCCTCATGAGTGCCCACATATACAGTATTCATGTGAAATCACATGTAACCCCATGAAACACGCTTTACTTTATCAAACATTGTCAGAAGAACCAAACAAGGGTTGTACAAAGAGGCAACCTGTGGCAGAAAATAGTGGGGTCACCAAAGGTTCTGCTGCTTCTGAAGTACAAGCCATCCACATGGTTCCTCAGGTCTGTTATGTAGAACTAAACTTATTGAGCAGAAACAGTTCTTCGTCTTTCTGTCACAGAGACCATGACCTCTGACTTTCTGATACTAAACTCAACAGGCTTCTACCATTCCCCCAAGTGCCAGCAATTCACAAATTCTGGTTGAAGACTATAAGATAGAAATGATGTTACTGTGTGAAAACCATTTTCATTCTTTAAGTCACTGTGATCTTGGCCTTGGACCTTTTGATCTAACTTAATAGGTTCTTCCCAACCACAAGTACAAACCAATCACAAAGATGGAAAACTCAAGATACTGTGCAGAACTCATTTTTCTGTGGACCCAATCCTAGAATATTTCTCTTGATTAAGAGTGGTACAGTGTGACATGAAAATATGTGCAGATATTACGTTCTAAATAAAATTATGCAGTGTTCTTGGTTAGAGGCTACTGAACTAGTGATGCCGGAAAAACTTTAGCCAAATCTGTCCACCCAAAAATCAAAACACAGATAACCAAAATGATAAATAATTGTCATCCAAGGGGCAAACAAAGTTGAAAAATTTGTAAAATATTAAAAAATTGCGACAATGGCCAGAAAATCTGATCATGTCATCTATATATTCATAGTAATATGCCAGCCATGTTGTATTTGACTGGTATTCTGAGTAGTTTCTGCACAATCTCGCTAACAAGGTCGTTCAGATAGACAGATGGATAGACAGCTGCACAGGACAAAGTCAAGATGCCCCTCTTAACAGACAGCTGTAAAGGACAAAGTCAAGATGCCCCTCTTAACAGATAGCTGTACAGGACAAAGTCAAGATGCCCCTCTTAATAGACAGCTGTACAGGACAAAGTCAAGATGCCCATCTTAATATGGTAAAGGTGTACAAAAATGCATATCTGTATTAAAACAAACTATCACTCAGTCTGACAGAAAATACCAGGATGAACATTCTGTTTGGCAATACACCCCATCAAAGCAATAAATTCTAATATCCATGTATACTGATAACCCCCATCAACAAATCTCTAAGAAATATTTTAACCTTGAACAGGCATTGCACTGTTTTAATCACATACACATATCAGTCCTTGTTCTAGACCACCAAAAAAACAATGATGGATTGGTTAATCTAGCAAAGTATGATACAATTAAAAACAATGACAATACTACTTTGTGAATAAAAAAATAAAGTTCAATCTTCAAAATACATGTATGTATCTATTTGCTATTATCAGTCATACCTTTCTTGGCCTTGAAATTCCAAGATGACTTTTGTGTTTAATGCATATGTTCCATCTGCAAAAGAGCAAACAAATATTTTTTGCAAAACAACTTAATTAAAAGCAGTTTCATCTTTTCCCAGCTATTCATTCTTCCACTTCCCATCACCACCTCTTAGACCAAATTTCTAAGACAGACTGAAAACCCAAGTACATAACAATAAACATACTCCAATTATCCCCCCTCAAATTTTAAGTCTGTGCCTCACAGAGTGCAGGAAATGATGCACTAAATTACAAATGGTCATGCACGCATTTGCCTACAGATGAAAATAACAACCCATCAACACCCACCTAACACTGCTGCCTTGAATATTACCTTGAGCAAGAGGCCAAATATGGCCTGAGATCTCTCTTGTCTGATATCTGTCTAGCAGCCCAATACTACTGTTACAACAGTTTACATACAAAATCAGGATCAAAGATTTTCTTCCGATGTTGTTGTTTACATATATTATGAAAACAATTATTTTAAAGTTTTGTCAGTTTTTATACCTTCATCCATATCTAATGATACATAAATGTCATCTGTCAAATACTGAAGGCCTCTCTGCCAGGATACTTTTGTCAGAGTTGGTAAAATTCTGTGATGTATATTTTTTAAAAAAGTTCTGACATTTTTTTTTTCTATTTTTTTAAATAGCCACCAAATTTGATGGTGGATTTGCATCATTTATATAAATATATGCAAGGCCTTCAAGCGAAGATGCTTTCCATCAAATTTGGTAAAATTAATTAAGCAGCTTATTAAGTAATTCAAAGGTTTATTCTAATTCTTGTAATATATATATATATATATATATATATATATATATATATAGAGAGAGAGAGAGAGAGAGAGAGAGAGAGAGAGAGAGAGAGAGAGAGAGAGAGATATGGGTGAACCTAAAATAGAATGTATATGGACTTGGTAGGCCATGATTGGTTACCTAAAATAGAATGTATATGGACTTGGCAGGCCATGATTGGTTACCTAAAATAGAATGCACATGGACTCGGTAGGCCATGACTGGTTACCTAAAATAGAATGTACATGGACTTGGTAGGCCATGATTGGTTGGCAATAAAAAGCACAAATGTATTAAAAAAATCTTTTGAGTGCTTATGCTCTTTGTGACTGAAAAAAAAAGGACAATGTTTTATTGATGGAATTTCAGCCCTTGTACAGACTTAACTTCAAAACACTCATTACTGAAATTAGAACTTGATTCTTTAGGTGCAGAACTGAAGACATGTATATAACAAAATACCACAGGTCATATAGTTTTCTCCACACAGAAAGCAGCAGTGGCTAGGAGGCCAACTTCCAGAAATGGTATTTTACAGTCTGATTTACCAAAGAATGAATCCTGCCAGGAAAGATTTATCCCTGGTAAACTGTTTATGGTTACTATACATCAAGGTATAAAAACACTAAACATGACCTAGAAATACATTTTTTCAAGTAGGATCCATCCCGTGACCAATCAAACAATAAAATAATACTAAGGGACTCCCCCCAGCTGCTCTTTCCCCATGAAGAAACTAATAAGAACTATAATAATATTAATACATATGATTGGAAAAAACAAATGTGCATGGCTTCTCATGGGAAAGACAACTTCCTGTGGTCAGCAAAGTGTCAACAAATACTGTCAGATAAATGTTGATCACGTAAGCCAGGGTGGTGGTTGTATTCTATGTAACCAACGCACAATGGTGTGCATGGAAAAGTCCACTTTGCAATGTTATGATATTTGATTTGTATTGTTTGTTGGCTTTTTTCAATGACTATATGTTATGTATACCTGTATTTTGTACTTGATCTTTGTCCTAAATCAAGCTAATGGTGTACCTGACATGTGATATTTATTTTGCAAACAACATGATACATAGCTAATGTTTCTCTGTGAACATATATTAAATATTCAGATCATTCTCAATGGAGGTAGACATGTTGACTTCTATCTGAATGTAGAATGTTGGTTTTCACTTGGAAATTCCTCAACTTGTTGACAACTTTCAATGTTTTAGGAATGAACCTGACATACATCCTGGCTCTATTATTGTGTCTCAGCATTTATATAATGTTGTTTACTTGAAAATTACTCATTATTGACTTAACATCTGAAACAGATTCAGTTTTATTGTTGTGTTCAGCTTTTAATTTGGTTGGATTTGTCTATTCAAATTATATTATTCGCTGGAATTACAAAGTACTCAATAATATTATTGGACTAAAACAATAATTTGGAATTACAGTGAATTCAGACATGGACATCTTGGATTATATTACTATGATACATCAAAAGACTGTTAGCAAATCACCACATTCCAGGCCATTGGCACATTCGAGACTACATGGTCATGCACATCAACATATTCAATATTGGAATTTATTTGGAATATCACACAAATTCAATAGGAACTTCATACATTTGGACTTGTGATAGAACTTTTAGGACCATTTGGGATTTAATTTTCATTACTGTAAGCTCTTTTAAAATTTCCACTTTGTATTCGATAGGGAAATAAATTATTTGTTGAATTTTACAAAAATTGTTAATTTTGCTCTTTTCTGTTACTTAGTTGAAGACCATATAGTCATAAAAGCAAGCAGCAATGGTGGTTGTGAACTATGATGGAAACTCTGGTATGAATCATCTAAACTGAATTGGGGGAAAGAAATCATGTTAAAGATATCAACTCACATATAGATATGACAATATCAAAATGTCAAAAACTTGCATGTTGGAAACAAAACAAGTATTTTTAGCTTACTGGCATTAAATTCTTCAAATTCATATCTAAATGATCTCCATCAAAAATTGGGGAAAGATTCTTCAAAATAAAAAAATTGGCAAAATATACACTAAGAAAGAATTCCAATGACTATCCCAAATCAAATTTGTTGTTGAACCTTGTGTTCAGTCTTGACAGAAAAGTTCCTTATGGTGTTAGAAGTCCAAAGAATTTTCAGAGCTGCATCAATATTTTCATAGTACAAAAGATAAATTTCAGGTTGATGGTGCTTCTTGTGCATATTCAGTGTGTGAGGAACCATACTGATCCAGCAATGCTTGCATGAATAATGCCTAGGCACACTGTATTATTGATACATTACTCACCCCACCAAACACATTCTCAGAATTAAATTTATTACTACTGTCAACGACGAATGGGTGATCAAAGACAAAATGGATTCAATATGTGAAGAACGTAGCCTGGGTGTTGCACGTATCAATGATGTTTACTACAACAGTGTGTACCCGGTCACTCCAATTGTATATGAAATTTACATGATGAATTAACAAAATCACAATGCATTGGCCCCAATGAGAACTGGTATAATTGTATGACCACAAGTATTACTGAGCATTTTGCTGATGCATTGGTGTGTATGTGTGTGATTTGAATTTTTAATGTAGCTTTAAAAAATTTTCAGTCATATTGCTACGATGTCTGCAGTGTGGCTGTATATAGTGATGTCTAGCACTGGGGCATCATGCCGCAGACATGTAGCACGATGTCACACCCAGTCACACTATCCTCACACCAGGCTGACCAGTCCTAACACTAACCTCTTAATGCTGAGTACCTAGCGAGGCAGCTGCTAGTACCATTTTTATAAGTCTTTGGTATGACTTGGCTGGGGTTCGAACCTGCGACTTCCCGCATCCGAGGCAGATGCTCTAACCACCAGGCCACTGGTGTGGTCCTGCTGATGCAGGTGGAAGTGGTTTAACTGAGCATTGACATGCAAAGATATCTCAGTGGTAAGCCCAAGTAAAAGAAAAGGGTACTAAGCTGGAAGATGCTGGAATGTCCAGTCATTATCATGATAATAACAAGCAAAGTTCTTCACGATCCTGGTAAATACAAGTATGGTAGTGTCAATAACCTTTTCAAATACAATGCATATGTGTGGTTGCCCTGCTGCAATTTCCACTCTGACGCACAATTAGATTTTATTTTGACAACATTTACAAAATAATAAACTTGCATCTGCTTGGTTGTTTAGCAGTGGTGATTGCCATGAAAGCGTTTATATATATATATATATATATATATATATATATATATATATCAATCTCTGTTGCCCAATGGTGACTGTTACTGCAAGGAGGAATTTCACAAAGGGCTGGTATCAACTGCATCGAAATACAATGAAGACTATGATGTCATTGCCAAAATCACAACAAATTCTTTTACATAAGTATGTGTGGTCTCATATTTTGCATGAAAAAATCTACTGGAACCAACTAGGACAATGTTTTCTCAAGGATGTCTACTAATCCTGTGCAGAATATGGTGGTCTTTGGAATACTGATCACTGCCCCGACGATGCTGTTTCCATCTACATGGCTGTTCACTATCCTAACCATTTTCTTGGATGTGGTGAATTCAAACCCTGTTGGAAACAATTTGGTCATCCCACACAGGAACTTATGAATGTATCGATCAACTGGTCTCTACCTGACATTGACTTGACTGGATTTGCTGAGATGAGTTTAATGAAGGTATTCATCCTGTTATTCCAGTATGGTTTGGAAGACACTTTCATGCACCATCCACCATTAATGGTCGCAATGAAAATTCAAGAAATGCACATTGATGGGCTCCTATTGTTCTCTTGCGTCTTATGCTTGACGTGCATACAGCAACAAGTTTAACTGTGTCTGAAACAATTATCACATACAAGGCACAAAAACCTGAGCCATCACCAGATGCAACACATATTGATATTTTAAATGCTAAAGACCTCTGGCTGAGAATACCAGGTAAATTTACCTCCAGGGCATCTGCAGACAATAAACGTCAGAGTAACAGGCTTGTTGCTGACCAATATAAACTTGACTTTCTCATCAAGGGCACTGTTAGCAGGGGTATATTTATTTTGAAAACCACTTTTGACTGAAGAGATCAGCGGGCTTATAATTTCCTACAGTGACCATGAATCTCCACAATACACTTATTTAAGAGTGTAAATGTTTACATATGCAAGTATTAACTTGTTATTGATGATAAATAGATTTCCCACAACTGCAGTTAGAGTTGCCATGGATTCATTTTACATCAATAAAAAAACTCCTAACAAATCACAATAAACTTCTGGTATTAAAATTCACTGAATGTTCACATGGAGAAATAGTAACATTGGATGAATTTGTTCCATGTGGAGAATTAAGAAAGAAATCAGACGATATCTGAATATTATAGCTAAGTAGAATGCACTGGAAAATTATTTTCACAATGATAATCTTGCCTTGATATCAACATCACCACCAACTCGGGTAAAACAACACAGGTCATTAACCTGTTTAAAAATTTCACTGATTTTGTTGTGTTAACACCCATGCATATACTTGCAAAGGATATGAGAAAAACCAGACAAGTCAAATCAGAAACTTTTCAGTTTCTTTAAGTAACAGGATGATTCTATGTGGGACCCAGCATACATGGGAAATAAATATGTTCTTCATGGAATAATATGGGACAAAATCTGAGACATTGGAAACGTTTTAGACATGGCTGAGCAGCAAACCAACTGCAATTATTGTGTGTGGGGATCAAAGTCAACCACCTCTGATTGCTGGTGAATCTCCTCATGATCGTTTCAGGGACCATATTGATTATTACAAAGAGGTTTGTTGATTTTCAAACCAAAGATGAGCCTCTGTGACAATTAAAGTCTAGAATGAGTTACAAAATCAGACCAAGTACAGTGTGAAGAAATATATTAGGGAAATCGCTGAGACATTAGATATGTAATGATGGTTCATAGTTCACAGGATTAATGACAAAATTTCCTCAACACATTTGGATTATCAATGATCACATTGAAGGGCCAAATCTTGCATATCTCACTGTTTCATGAGTCAAATACATGCCACAGTTGTTGTAATTTTCAATGACAAAGCACAGGGGCCCCAGCCACTGTGACCACAGCAAATATGTACAATGATCATAAAAGATAGTATCATATCAACATTATGACAAGCAACAGGGTCACTGCTGTGATCTCACCATGAATTATATCACCGAGTGTTGCAACAACAAAACAATCATTGCCAACTATGTAACATTTAAATTTTATAAGATACCCTGCTGGTGATTCCAGAAAATTTAACACAGATCATATTGATAATTGACTTGGTCATCTACATGGTAACGTAATGCTGATGTGTCTTGAGTGCAACTGATGAAGCGGTGCTAGCTTCTTCACTGCTGCATGACCCATGCGGATGGTAACTGTGTTTCCACTGGTATCGCTTGCAATACCTCAAGGACAAACTCACATGGGAGTGCTGGCACTTCAAGGTAATAAATTGCCAGTGCATTGCTGCGATGGGTCATGTGTGAAAATTTATGGAATTGGCTCTTCTTGTTCCACCTTCTAGTTCTTCAGATACATAAAAATATCTCACAATAATTTTATGACCCAATAATGGTTCATGCATATAACATCATTGTTCAACGTGGCTGCGACCACAGTTAGTCTTGCTTCTCAGTCGTGTGATTGTGTACTTCTTCCTGCACCAACATTTCCTGCAAGTATTGATGTTCAAATAATCATTCTGTGAGTGTATGGTTAAATTGTTCAACAATGGCATCACCAACATGTCCCTGGTGAATTTTAACCCTGCTATGTTTTATCAATGCGGTTACTTTTTTGAGAAATATTTGCATCCAAGATCAACTTGCAAAAGTTTTGGCCAACTTAAAGGTCCCTGTGTTTATACGTGTCTGAATGCATTTGCGACCTCAGTGGCTATTTGGATGTCAGTGGTTCAGTTTCTTGTATTAACTGGCTATATCAACGATGATCAACATGTATTTGTATGTGTCATGTTTAGTCTTATTTACAACAGTGCCATATGGCAGAAACAAAATATCAGCCTCATGAACTTTGTTGGGTGTTTTGATGTCAAACCACCATGTGGAAATTTCTTTTGGTACCGGTAAATAAATCTGCCACAATGCATGTCACACCAACCAATGTTTGGCAATTTTTTTATCAACCTGAGTCGCATTCACTAATTTGCTGTTCACTGCGGCTAATTTCCAATAACCATTGGGACTGTAATAAATTGATTCAATTATAAGAATGTCAACACTCCCCTGCTTGGCATTCCAATTATTTCATTGGGCAATTCACTGTGTGTGATTATCAATATTATTCTTATGATGCTCATGTACCAAACAAGCTGCAGGTTTAAAACAAAAGCAGGTATTTCTTGCTTGATGAAGCCTTCTTGGAAATTGAGGAACTTTAGTAAAGGAATAAGGTAATGCATAAACCACTGGGGAATGTACTGGATTTGTTAACAATGGAATAATGGCTTTTTTAAACAGCCCTTGATACATCATCAGTGGGAAGGAAATTGAAGCATGCCTTGATAATGTTGATGTGGCAATGACAATACTTTACACAATATTCCAATAATTATTCTCACAGCACTGGCCCGTCAATGGTGTTCACCAAGGATATTACAGATAATTCTGATGATAGACCATTTGAACTGCTGGTAACATTCCTTGTTGCTTCAGCCGCTAAAACTTCTGCCAAGGTAAATCAGCTAACCTCTTTACTGTTTCATCCCCTCCCAATGCAAATTTTAACTTGGGATTTGCAGCACATGGATTGCAAATTAATGGCCAAGGTCAATTTAGTTGCGTAATTCCACTGTCACACTTCTTTGGGTTTAGTAGAAATGTCAGAAAAGTTATATTTGGGGCCAAGCACACAGCTGTTCATACACAATACAGCACTGTTGACAAAGCCATTTGGTATGCTGAAGGCAGAAATACATTAGAAACTGCAATGCTACATAGTAAAGTGAAAGTGTCAAATTGTTGCTATAGATGCCCCCAGTGATACTGTTCCTCACAGAAGAACAATGACTACATAGTTTTATGTATTGTTATGGTCACTAAATGTTGTCATTGTTGTCAATAACTATAGATACAGTTTAAAGTTCAGTGTCTGGGTTATTTTTACATGGCAGATCACACAACACCAAAGTGTTTCTGCACCATGACATGTATTTATTGCATTTCAGTGTCTGGTAGATGTTTTGCTATTTTCAGTAATGGTTGCCAGACTTGAAATGAATAAACATCAGTTATATAAAACTGAAAGCCATCTATGTCAGTATGCTTTATGTAAAACTGGTCAAATTCTGTCAAACGGTTTTTAGAAGATGCCATTTAAAGGTTATCTACTTTTAGTAATGGTAACCATATCTGATGGTAGATCAGAATCATCTGAACAAATCTGACAGACATTCATGCCGATGTTGTAGTGCATCTTTGATGTCAACGAGCTTTGGATGGGGAATAAGATGAATAAAATAAGTTAGATGGTTTTCTGTTTAAACATTTAATTCTACACAAAACCCTCCAGTTCTACACACTAACTGCCTGCAATATGGTTGATCTTAGCTTATAAATTAACCAGCGGACTTCAGCGAAAGCATTCCCTGAAGACCTTTCATACTAAGATAAACCAATGGTCAAACTGTCAACTACAGACATTCATCTAACTCTAGTATACAATCTATATGCACAATGCCTAAATTCTTTAACCAAATTATATACCTATATCCACTCTCCAAACACTCACCTTAGAAACATTAATTAGTGTGTAGTAGAATTCCCCAAAATGTTATATTAAGTGGGAAATTACTCATAAAATATTTTCTTATGAGTTTAATAATTTCAAATTACACTGTAACTACTTAACTATATCAAGCACTTTACACCTACTAAAAAACATACACACACACACACAAAACAGCTACAAATTTCACAACAGACAGTCACAAAACTAAATGTCTGACTATAAAAGGGGAACTTGCTATCAGTGATTTATTGTCAACAAACACATAACTCCAACCAATAATAGGCTTCATTGTTTCAATGGGCTATCATCAACTAACTGTATTCCTTGACTATGAGGCTTGAGTTAATAAAATTAAAATTAAATACAAATATACTCTGCTATCATAACCAGTTATTCTACAAGATGAAATAATTAAATTTATAAAGGGAGTATAGACAATTATATATAAATATATCTTTTCATTTAGGCATGGCTAACTATAATACAACCTGAAATAACTAAATTTGGAACAATAAATACCAAGATGCCTTTCATCAAATTTGGTCAAATTCAGCTGAGCAGTTTTTGGTAAGTCATTTAAAGGTTTTTCTATTTGAAGTAATGGTAACCATATTTAATGGAGGATCAGCATCATTTAAACAAATAAAAGACCTTCATGCCTGTATGATTTCTATCAAATTCAATCAAATTCTGTTGAACTGTGTTAAAGAAGTCATAAAAAGCAAATCTCAGTGGTGAGAATGATGGACAAAGGACCATATCACAAGGTTATTTGGCTTTATCGACAGATGAGCTAACTAGAAAACTCTTTGTCCAAGAAGTACATAAGACTAAACTGAAACTGTGATCAATTACCTATATACTAAAGAATATTTCTGTCAAAAACGTAAGCCCACTTAAACAATTCAAACGAGGATATATTCTTGGATATTATTGTGATTCAACAAAAGACTGTTGAAACATCATTACTATTCAGGCCATCACAGGCACATCAACACATCCAGCACTGGATTTATTTTGAAATACTACTAAAGTTTATTCAGAACATTAATCCTTAGGACTTGTGTTAGACATTCTCGGGTTATTTGGGATTTAATTCGCTATACTGTACATTCTTTTCTTTTTTTACATTTTCACTTTGTATTCTAGGGAATTAAATTATTTGTTCAAATTTACAAAACTTGTTGGTTTTCACTCTTTTCTGTTACTTTAAGACCATGGAGTTGTAATAAAATATACAGCTGAAAGTTTGATTGATTGAAAATTTAGATAATCCATGGAGCTAGTGAGAGAGATAAATCTGATATTCTGCATTCTTTTCATTTCAGTTATACTTTAGGTTAACAGATTTAATAACATACAGCAATGTCTTGAGTTGATTATTCATGCTGATCTGAATGGGTGAACTCTGCCTGGCAATTAGACAAACTGCATTTTTATTTTGTGACTTAAACAAAATTAAAAGAAATAACATTATGTTCAGCTGCAATTGCAATTTATTTTACTAAAACAAATTAAAGGAAATTTTAAGAGTTAGAACTTCAAAAAAATTTCCCCCTTTAAAAATGAGGAAGCCATCCTTGTAGGTTACTGGAAAAATGAGCAAACTAATCAGAATATCTTTTGAAGGAATTCAATGTCAATAAACTCTGATAAACCAGAGAATTAAAAAATAAACTGGATTGTCTCACCAGGCTATTTCTTTCAAAACATAAGTCTAGCCATAGTTATTTATCAAATTTGAAGCCTTGCAATATATCTCTTTCTCGCTCAAACATCTTCAAAGATACTATTGATTAGAACTACAGTTATGAATCTGTCTAAATTTTATGCGGTCACTTGATTTACCATTTCTTCAGGTCAATGAAAGTTTTACTCATCTAAATAGGAAAAGTGAGTGTTATGTTTCTAAAGTACACTGTAATGTGTCGAATTTTGAAGAAGTACTGGATCCTAAAGTTGAATAAATTGTGCATTAAAATTTTATCATAGTCAAGCCAGAAAAGTCTTTGAGAAAGGTCACTTTGACATTTCCCTTATTTCATCTCTGAAACATAAAAGGGCCTAAGTTTAAGCTTCAGTGGAATTGACCCAGTCATTGTAACGGTATCTTGGCAGAGAGTACATTAGAACTACGACCATATCTGTTTGTAAAGGACCTTATCAAATAACTGATCTTCAAAGTAAAGCTAATTGCATCATATCCTAGGCTGTCAAAAACTGATGAAAGACATGATTATTTGGGAAAAAGTTCAGGAACAGCTGCTTTCGATTGGTCAGTTAAAATTAAGGTGTACACTTTAGAAATAATGGGGAATTTAAGGTAGCGACTTGGCTCAGAATTCTTAAGTCAGAAATCTTGCTTGAGAGAAGTCAGGTTGACTCCAGGGGAAACCCTAAAGAAGAGTTTTCCCTAGTTAACAAAGTAAAGAGGCCAGATAGCTGTCTTGAAAGGAAAAGACAGGCTAAAGTACTCAGATGCACGGTTTGTGTGGAAAAGAAACAGCATTAAGGTATGCAATTTTAATTTCCATGTAATTTTCTATTTTGTTGTTTGGCTTTATGCAAATGTGTAGTATTTCACAGGGAGTTATGAATAATCCAAATATTCAAATGTGTGGTATTTTATAGGATTTATGAATTAATTTCCTTTGTCTGTAGGATGATACTGTTTATCATGAGTTCATGATAATTGCATATTTATATATGATTTTGTAATGCTCAAATGATTCTGCAGGTTATTGGTTACTGTAAGCTAGAATTTAGTGAATCTTATGCAATAGTAATCGAGCATTTATCTTACTGAGTGGAACTGGCTAACCAGACGTAAGAAGACATATAGTAATGTATGCTGATATATATGGTAGCATCGTTTGTATATGGAGCATGTGGTAATTTCTAATCAATTGCCGTGTGGATCAGGGACGATGAACTGTTTAATTAAGGTCAGACTTGGTATATTGCAATGGTCATTTGTAACTATAGATAATGATTGTACCTTACCTCAAATACAGTATATTTGTAAGGGCTATTAATCGTTAAGGTCACATTATGCAGTGTGGATAGCTATTTACCTCTCTGAATAACGGAAGTAAGAGAATTTTATATATACAGATAGGTGGTGGACATATATAGCTTTAGTCGTGATCTTGTCATTTAAGGGAACAGCTTTCTATATCCTCCCCGAGAAACCTGATGAGGACAAGTCCAAGAGGGAAGTCCACAAATAGAGAGTTCAGAATAGAAGGGTCAAGAGGAAGAACCAAGCATACACGCTAGATGTGGAATACACAAAGTCAAGAGAGAACGACGCCAGGTGATGCAAGTCAGGTGTGGACATTGTACTCTTTTCACCACTCGTTACTATGATGAACGAATCCGTAAAATGAACACTGCTATTAAATTCCATTAATGTAAATTGGTTGGATTGTAATTGCAATTTTAGCTTATGTATTAATTAATTAAATTTATTTTATTTTATTGTTTAAGGGGGCTCGTATTTGTTTATATCTTCTCAATAGTCTTGCTTAGTTCTCTGTCAATGTTCTATCTATCTATTCACACTGGGCAATAACATCGAGGGAGGTCATCCCCTAAATAACGATCGCCAAATCATTAACAGAGGGGCACACACACATCCACGTCACATACCATCCCCCCTTTACATACACATCAAGTCAAACTTACGATCATATTACAACCCTTAAACTGTTCATACAATTACCTGTCTAAAGATGTAACTCTAGACTGGTTTATATTTTCTAGGATATCCATGACATCTACAGCATCATCATGTCCATCACCCCAGCCTAAAACACGTGCTAGATCATTGCCAGTTCCAAGAGGCAAAATGCAGACTTCAACTTTTGTCTGAAATAAAAAATCTGGGGGTTTACGATATACATTAACGAATCTGATAACACCTGATAACCACACTACATAATAAAATATATGTAACATTTCTTTCATAAACTTGAAAAGCATATCTTTACTGACAACACTGAGGTCAGAAAATTGATAACTACATAAAGTACATACCGTATGATAACTACATAAAGTACATACTGTATTTAAACATCATTAAAATTTGTGAATCTTTAATTTCCACACATTAGTGTTTGCTAACAACAAATATTGATAAGAGGTGCATCAGAAAGGGCCCTGCACATTACAATTTTCTCAGCAGAGCATTACAATGAAAAAAAAACTAAAGTTAACAGACTGAGCAATCAAAGAATATTATCTCCTCTACATGTTGAAGTGGAATATTGGAAATTCAAGTGATTAAAGATAAATTTGGCTGAAATCCAGCATCCTTATGAAACTTATGCTGTAGAAACCAAAGCAAGACAGACAAGCAGGGAAGCCCAAAGAAAATGCAATACTGATATTTGCAAACTTATCAGAAATGATGACCAAAATAAAAGAACCCACAGAATGTTGCCAAAACCACCAGCAAAAGTATCTTGGTTTAGATTTATTTCTTGCCTGACCAGGAGTCAAGATACAATCAGTTAGAAATATTTTAAACAAAGACATCACATTGTCAAAAAGTAATAAAGAATGAAAATAGTGGAAAAATAAACCACCAAACCTCCACTATCCTAACAGATCTAACCGGTATACAATGTTTTAAATATTTCAAGAACATTAACATGAAAACTTCACCCAAAAATGGAATGGTCATTAATACAATCAGAGAAAGAGTATGCCTAAATATGCTGAAAGTGACTCAAGTGTACAGCATTAATTGTAACTAGTGTTTCAAATTGTGTTAATATCTTCAAAATTTTTATGGTTACTAATCTGAAAAATATATAAAAGTGAATAAAATCATATTCTCTCTAAGTTTGCTGATCCTTTCTATTTTTTTAAAATTATTTATTTTTTGACAATAAATAGATTTAAGTTTCTTTGGTCAGGTCCTTACACATTTTACCTGCCATTTTGCTCTTGTGCTTTGTGCTACAGAGTATTTAGACAACTGAGAAAACATAATGACCATATAATTTATAGGCACCTTTTATATATATATATATATATATATATATATATATATATATATATATATATACACCTCTCCCTCGATAACTCGTGCACAATGGGGTCCACAAACATAGACTGCACTGTAAGCGAGGGCGTGAGTTACCATGGGACCTCCAAAAGTTTAAAAAATTTGCTTAGATATCGAGAAAACAGCAGGGGGGGGGTAGGGAACTGGGCCTTATAGTGACTGAATGCTTATTTTACAATCACGTCAATAATAATTTTTAATAACGTGCTTTTTCTAATAAAGTTGTTTCTTATTCTGCTTAAATAACATTTATTTTCAAAATGTCCAACATGTGAAAGATCATTCCACTGGTTTCAACAACCATCACATGTACGCAAAACATCTGTGTATTACATCACTGCTTTTTGGTGTTTTTGATGAGTCTGGTTCCCAGAGTGGTATTTAATGGTATCCTGCCAAATCAGGAGTCAGAAGAGCGGGAAACTAGACTAACTGTCGATACACCACCAAACTAGATTCCTTTTCTTCAAAACCACACGAAATTTATTTTGTGAGACAATTGTCTACGTTGAATCTCAATTTTTGTATTGTTCAATTAGTACAGTATTGATGTCATAATTTCATTGGAAGTAATAAAGAAACTTCTTATCATCCTTGAGGATACCTCTAAGTGCCAGTTCAAAAATTCTCTGAAACTCGCTTGCCCACAATGTTCCGTATCTGTGAAACCAAGCTCTTTACTTTATGAAGTATTCATTTCGCTTGGTTATCTTTGATCACAGTTAACAATGAGTCTGTTAATTTAAGGTAGTTTATGTTACATACACAATAACATTTATAACAGTGATTGATCAAATGAAGTGAGTTCACCCGACATATGACCAGGGCTGCTAGATTTTAAATTTGTAGGATTTTCGTGCCTTTTAACTTTTCTTTTATTCCAGCTCCTTTATTTGATTCAAAAGACATAATTAACATGATAACACAAAGGAGGCCAGCTTTATTTCAGTGCAACAAAACAACAAATACTTCCGCATATCAATTATCAAAACACAGTCGGCACCTAATTAGGTTCTCAGAGAAATGCTCGCGGACACAGCTGTTACGGTAGATTGGCACGTTTTACGTTTAATTACAAGAGGACATGTTGTATTTATGATGATTACACTTAAAAGGAACTAAAAGATAGAACTAGAACATAAATTTCAATTGATTAAAAAAAATGATTTAATTGGTATTTATTTATTAAAGTACTGCCTCCACTCTGCATAAGTGACATTTTCATTTATCAAAATTTCCTTATATATCGTTAATTGTGGTGTACTACCATTTGGAAAGAAAATGTAAAAAAAATTGTATGACTTATTTTTAAATTTGATATTTCATAATGTTGATTAAAATTTCAGGTCCTATCTACTGTTTTCGACGATAAAACGAGCGACATATCCAAGTTTCCATTACTAATTTTGATTACGATTTTCTTCAAGTTCAAAACTAGGGATCAATTTTTGGGGTATTTTCTGGTTTAAAAAATGGGATCCACGCCTGACCCTGCATTATAAGCGGGTTCACAAGTTATCAGGGCACAAGTTATCGAGGGAGTGGTGTATATGACACAGGTAGATAATACACTGGACGAGTGACGTTTCTTTACCACCATGATATATGCCAGTAACATCTAGCCTGTATAAAAAAATCCTGCTTTAGTGCTCAGGCAAAACTATCTTTGGAGCAGTTCATACAGCTGATTGTCACACATGCAATTAAAATGAATGGCAGATAAGTACCAACATTTCACAGATTTAATTAACTGGCTGACAATTGCTAAATGTTAAGTCCTTTGAGCACTGCTGTGGGAGAGTCAATAAGGCTAATTAGCATTGGTAAAGTTCACTAAAGTGAAACAACAAAATTCTCTGAAGTTAGGTAAAGCAAAGAGATGTGTGCTGAAGAACAAAAGCTATTACACACCATTCCCTTAAATAAGAATTTTTAAGCCATCTTTATTAAAAACTATTGGCAAGTTCGTGATCAGTGCATGTCTGGCATCAACTCACTGAAGAATCAAACATTTATTGGTTTTCTGCAACATGAGTGTAGAGTGGTAATTGATTACAACTTAATTGGTACATATCATGTCTTGCCCAAACTGGGACTATTTTTTCAAATAGCCTTAAGTCTAACAAGCAGCAATTGTACAGACCTCAATTTTTACCGAAACTCAATCACATAAATCATTATTAATTATTTGATCACTTCAGTTAAAGTGACCATGGAATGCTTGACCAAATCAAATGCCAGTAATTGGAACATCACTACATTAGTGTAAGACATATTTTACAGGTAGCAGGTGTCATACACTTAGTAGCAATTGTTGTTCTCTCTCTGCTCCTATGAAGAAATTCAGGATATATGGTTGTCATACCCATCTGATTATTACTAACATTCTGCAGCATACACCTTCCAAGGAAATGAATAACAATAATATTTCTGTAAGCATGGTATTGACCAAACAAATCCCTATGCCAAGGGAACGAATTAGATTTGTATGTGTCACTGATGCTTACTACTGACCAAGCAAATCCCTATACCAAGGGAAGGAACGAATTAGATTTGTATGTGTCACTGATGCTTACTAATGACCAAATAAATCACTATACCAAAGGAAGGAATTAGATTTGTATGTGTCACTGATGCTTACTATTGACAAAACAAATCCCTATACCAAGGGAAGGAATAAGCCTTTATGTGCCACTGATGCTTACCTTTAACTTGACTTTCTCAATGGAATCGAGCACCCAACCAACAGTTCCATCTCCACCACTAACGAGAACCCGAAATGTGACATCAGGAAGTAGATGGCACCACTCTAGAGCATTTTCAGGAGACATGTCATGAAGATCAATAACCTAATAAATAAAACAAATCAGTGGTCACAATGTCTACGTAAAAAAATCAATGAAACTAAACCTGAGGAGAGATAGTAAAACATATCCTGAAATAGCACATATGGGGAAATTTCTGTGTTGTTAAATTTTTGCAAATTTAGGTAAAGATAACTGCAAAAATTAAATTCTGAAGAAATTCCAAAATACTGTATGTATTAGGTTTAAATTCACATAATAGTGATCTACAGAATATATAGTATATACTCATTTGAAAGTTGAGTCCAACTACAAATAACATAGACACTAATCTGCTGACAAATAATGTGCCAGCAGATCAGGGTGTATGTTGTTTGTTCTACTGATTATTCCTAACAAACTGCATAGACCCAAATCTGTTAGTGCATTATGCAATGGCAGATTTGGGTCTTTGCAGTTTGCAATTGGACTGCACTTAAAAAAAAGAAATATATTTATAGGTTACTGCATTTGTATGGGAAAATATGAATGAGTTTTTCAGATGGATATACTGCACGACCTTGGGAGTGCAGTATATCCATCCTACAAAACGAGTTCATATTTTCCCATACAAATGCAGTAACCTTTTTATTATATGCTCATCTTCTTATTTTACCTAAGGCTTAATTATATAAACAAAAATACACTACAAGAAACAAAGTAACTGAATTTATGCTGTATTCCAAACTAAATACACAAGCGCAGATTCATCAGTACACAACGACAACATTATTAATGCACACATACCTCTGCCGAGATAAATTTGAACTTAATCGTGCGCTAGACATCACTTTCAAAAGAAAATGGCATTTTGGTCTACTTAAAATTTAAATTTAGAGTCATATTGTGAAAGAATGTGCATTGCAACAACTTTTCCATTTAAGGAGCAGCGTGTTGATATCTGCAATTGTTCTTGTTCTGTCTTTGAATGTTTGGAATCATAATGTGGGAAAAATATGAAGTCTTTCAACTGTAGTTATCAAAAAGACGCTGTGGAATATAATGTTTATTTCATTTTGAGTGCAGCAAGGAGGATGTAATTGCACTTGGAATATAGTCGAAATTACAGTACAATTTCGAAATGTGTAATCAAGTTTTAGAACGCATGACATGGCTCATGTAATTCAGATTTGCAGAACTAAGAAAGTACATTTTGAGGAAATTCAGGATGTAAAACTGTAAGTATATTTTTTGCCATTCTTATTACCAGCTAAAGAAGACACATTTATGTCTTGTCACTTGCAAATTATTTGTAGGGACCCAGCAATTTTATGACCTGTCTGGCATCTATTGCTAGAATAAATCCGAAACATTGTATCAAAAAAGTTTATGCAGAATATTGCAAAGCAGCTGGTATGTGGCAGTCCACGAAACATCTGCTTTAGTTCATTCAGAAACAAATTTAATCAACCAAACCGTAAAGCGTCTACTACGTTAGTGTACATAATTTGTTTACAAAAGTAGTTCCTAATACACTATTGGGCACATGTGTTGTGCACGTGAGTTCAATATGAAGGTGTGCAATATTGTAAAATATTACTTGATTCTGACAATGTAAAGTTAACGGAAACAAAAATGAGCATATAATAAATGGTATTACTGCATAAGTTGAACAATCTGTGAAATTATCTAACAACTTTTAAAAGTGACCCAAGAATTTGTCTGTTAAATCTGGATTTCATACAACATTGGAATAAATGACCATACTGTTTTTAGATATAGACTTAAACTGGCCTTTTGTTAATTTGTAGAAATTGGACTTAAACGCATTTTGTTAGTTTGTAGAAATTCTTTCAAACCTACAGGAAATTTGCTGTAACCAATATACACTGTATCTTTTCTTGACTTTACATAACAATCTTCACAGTAATGAAATTAACAGGTGTTAGTAAGCAGGAGCTACCAGTATCTTTCAGCAGTGTCAAATAAACCTGGAGAATATGTGATATAATTTTAATCTAACTTTCATTTGATCTTAAAAGCAGGTCAAAGAGACTCAGTTTGAGTGGGGAATGTATCTTATTCACTAGATGTAAAAACATTGCATGTTTGTTCTGTAATACAATAAAAGTTAAAACATGGTGATGAAGGATGGATGCTAGGACTTACTGATGAAATAAATCACTCCACACCTCCTACTTCTCAAGGACATAGTATCACAAGTAACTAAACAAGAGTCCCTCCACAGGACTGATGCTCTACTGTTCAAAAGAATTTCCAGGAATTCAAGATACACAATTTCTTCTTTTTAACTACTGAGTGTTGAAACCATCTCTGATATTCTTGAGTAATAAGATTTCTAAACCCCATGTTCATATGACCATCCATTCTGAAGAAAAAGTGACAATATTTTCAATATGTTCATTATGCCAGCCATATCTGAGGTCAGATAGGCACTCTCTTCATTCAGGACCAACAAGATATCACAACTAGTCTTCTGCTGAAAACCTCATGTTGATATGACTTGTCATTTAGAAGGAGTAGCAATAACAATGTTTTCAAGATGGCTTCCATGGTGGCCATACTGGATGTCTGATTGGAAGTTTTCATTCAGTACTGAATATGACATCAGAAGAAGTCTTCTGGCGAAACCTAATCTTGCTATGACTTACCATCTCGTTGGAGTGGTGACAAGGTTTTCAAAATGGCACATGTGGTGGCTATATTGGATATCAGATCTGCCCAATATTTATTTAAGATCAACTAGATGCCATAAGAAATCCTCAGGTAAAATACAAACTATGTTGATATTACTTTCCATTCAGAAGGAGAAGCAATAACAAGATTTTCAAGAAGGTTGCTGTGGTGGCCAAACTGGATGTCTGATTGGCACTATTTTCATTTAGGACTAACTAGACATCATAAGAAAGTCTTTTTGCGAAAACTACATGTTGATAACCCCATGCTGATATGACCTTCCAATCAGGTGGAGTATAAAGAATAAGATTTACAAGACGGCCACTATGGTGGCCAGACTGGATGTCTGGGCAGCAGCATTTTCATTTGGAACCAACTAGACATCATAAGAAATCTTCTGGTGAAAATCTCATTCCATTAAGGAGTAGAGATAACAAGATTTGTAATATGGTTTCAGTGAAGGCCATATTGGATATCAGATCAGCACCATTATGATTTAGGACCAAGTAGATATCATACAAAGTCTTGTACTGAAAATCCCATGTTAATATGGTAATCCATTCATTAGGAACAGCGATAACAAGATTTTCAACACAGCCAATGTGGTGGTCATATTGGATGTCCAAGCAGAACCATTTTCATTTAGGACCAACTAGACATCATAAGATGCCTTCTGGTTAAAACTCCATAATGATATGATATTCAGGTGGAGAAGCAATAACAAGATTTTCCAGATGGCTTTCGTGGGAGCCAATCCAATGAATTTTTATTTAGAATCAACTAGATATCATAAGAAGTCTTTCAAAGAAACCCCCATGTTGATATGATATCCATTCGGGAAGAGTAGTGATAAGATTTTCAAGATGGCTTTTGTAGTAGCCATATTGGATGTCAGAGCAGCACCATTTTCATTTAGAACTGACTAGACCTTGGGATCAATGTGTGTGTGAAGTTTCATGACAATTCTCCAAGCAGTTTCAAGGCAATCCTCCAAGTAATGGACAAACAGATATCAGACAATCAATGACAAACAAGAAGCCATCCCATAAGCTTTTCTACTCTATAACTAACAGAGCTCATGATTTTGGTACATTAATCTGTAGGAGGAGAGAGGCCAAAATAAGTATTTATTTCATACTCTTTTTAATGTTTCCAGTCAGTTCAACTCTATTTCAACAAATGACAAAAGAATGTTCTAATGAAAATAAAATGACTTTGTTACTTTGTTTACATTAGTTCTAATGTCATTCTTAAGCATCTAATTTAATAATAAACATCTACATGTGATCTAACAATAATAATTTGTAATGACAGTTGCTACACTTCAGATGTGGCACCAAAATTCAGAACACGAACCCAAGTGAGCTAAATTATATATTAATGAATATTAACCAACAATGAATGAAACTGAACAAACAAGGCACAAAAAGGAATGATAAAATAGCTAATAAGTTCTTAAAAAATAATTGTTATTCTTAGATATTAAAAGATACTTTCAACTGCTGAAAGCTACTAAGAGTTAACTTCTAAGTGTAATTAAATAAAGGGACCAAACTCAGAAACCTCCTCTTATAATTTTCTTCTTCTCTCTTTCTTTGATTGCTTCAATTAAATTTACAATAATGAAATTATTTTTGAAGTGATTAAACAATGGATTTGTACCTTTGACCACTGTTGGGCACCTGGAGGAATATAACTGTGATTAGCCAGAGGTTTTCAGAAGGCTGTAGAATTTATATGTAAAGTGCTTTGTAATTCACCCCCCTCCCCACTGCTTCTTAAAAATTGACTGTTCCATGAGAAATTAATTTTAGTAAAAACAATTACCTTAAGAGAATTTTATTATTTCAAAATATCATAATAACACAACAATAAAAATTCATAAAATACTGTTAGTTTACACTTAAATTAACATTTTCAGTAATAATATAATTCATGTATCTTTTTTTAGTTTATTTTCATGTCATATACAGTTTCAATTGCAATTAATTTATTTTAGGTTCTTTTAATTCATTTCTTGTTTTTCTTTATCTTATCTGCCATACGATAATGTCTAAAAATGTAAAATGTTTTCAAAGTGCCCCAGTAAAGCAGTAGTTGCAATGCCAAATATAACAACAGCTTTGCGATAAATCATAGATGATTTAAACAACAAACTCAATAGTAGACCTTGGGGTTTGATCCCCAAGCCCTTGCAATAAATATTAAACATGCAGGATCAAAATCTTTAAGTATCAAAGTATCTCTTGAATAGAGATTTTGTTTCAAATTAAAGTAGTCTGCTCATTAATCATTTTTCCAGTATGTAAATATTTAAAAAAGAAGAGCAGAAAGGTTCAGCTCTAAAAAAGCTCACCTGAGCTGGGTTTAACAATTCTCTAAAAAAAGCTCACCTGAGCTGGGTTTAACAATTCTCGAAACTGACATAAAATCTCTTCTCCATCATTATTCCCACTCTTTCTATTGGCTACAACAATGAGAGGATGCCAGTTCTCTATACCAGGATGACTTGCTTTTGCCACTATCAGGCGTTGTCGTCTTCTCAGCAGACCAATTCTTCTCAACTCCACACAGTGAGGTGGAACAATAAACTTAGCAAGGGAACCAAAATCACATGACTTGGAGCATAGTGGAATGCATTTTTCATGAACTGTTCGCTTACACCAGCAACATCGAAAGTCAGATATTTCTGGTAGAACTCCACAGTTTTCATTACAAACACTGCATTTACTGTGCAGGGGACAATTACCACACATCCACAGGTGAGGAGTTACATCCCCTTTGAGTGATAATGGCTTACAAACAATTGTTTTGTCTGCCACTTTCATGTTTTTATCATCTACACAAATACCACACGAGTCACATTTTGCCCCATCTTTTATTCTGACATGACTAATGTTACAGAACGTAGATTCCGGGAAAAGGTCAACCATAATCCAGCGATGTCCTTTACTTATATCTCGAGCTGGCACCTCATAATGCATTTTTCTATATCTCCTGTACAACAGCATCAGTATGAACATAATGATCAGCATGCTGGCAAAAATTAAAAAATCCATCTGAAAGAAATAAATGTGCACAGATACTGTGAAATCACCCTTTTTCTGAACACCAGTTTTAATGACTGTTGTTCCTACAAAACATAAATTTAAAGATTCAACAAACAAAAATCCATTTGTTGAAACAAGAATCCCTTCCCAAATTGACAAATTAAAGTACAGATAAAAAAAATACATATTTATCTCCAAAACTACTTAAATTAATACCCACAAAACAAATGAAATTATGAATTCAAAGTATGCAAAAATGATAATGGAGGAGTCACATAAAATTACACATTATCAAACATTATCATATAATCCCCACCGTCATACTGAGGTGCAAGTGACTACTGCTTCACAACATTTTCTAAATCTTATTGTTTAATATGTGTCACAGAAGCTGCAGAAAGTTAATCCATTCCAGCCTAACTGCCAAATTCAAACAAAGCCAATTAAGTCTATTCCATATTTGATCCAGTATTATGGTAGTTTAGTAGCTTACAATATTCACTTCATGATTTTTCATTGCCCAGGACTCTCCCAAGCTTGGGCCAACAGTTTTCTATCTCACACTCAGGTTCCAGTTATAATGCTATTATACTGTCTGAATACTTCCATTCTCACAATCCTGAAGAGACCTATATTACTGCAAACTTGAAGTTCAGGAGACCTGGCTTTGTAAATCATAAAACTTGGACTTGAGATTTTTTTTTTTACCCATTACAACTTATTTTATTTTTGAAAGGTAATTTATTTTTGATTGGCTTAATAAAGGAAACTCAATCTCAAACTCCTAGTTTTATGACCCAAGCCTGTTCCATTTTAAAATCCTGGTGTGAGGTGTATAGGAAAGTAATGACAAATCTGACATACAGCCTCTAGCTAAGCTGGTTGGCTACATGCATATATTTCTTCTATACTTCCTTATCATACCTGCACTTTTGGCCTTGACATGTATCATACAGTAAGTAAATAGCCATAGATAGAAAAGATGTTGGCATTTTTAATAAACATTTTTGTATTCCATCAGTCCTTTAATTTTCATGATCAAGGCTGACAATTTTCATCACCTAACTAGAGCCACCCCATGGATCAGCATGGCAAATCCGAGTGACGGCCTATAAAGTAACTGAAACAAGATGCTAGTGTCAAGATATGTCTCTTTTAAAAAGATTTAAATTGCTTGTAAATATAGCGCTAATTATTACTTTATGTACACTACTCGATTCATCCATTGTGATCCTAATTTAACAGACTGAATGTAAATAACATTACAGTCTGTGTCTTAAATACAAGTCAGTTTTTTGTTTCTGTAGAAATGAATAATGCATTGCAGAGAACACATTTGTAAAGAATAGAAGATTTGCCATTTATTGTTGAATCCCTACAAAATTTCTACTAATTAAGTGCACCTGTTGCCTCTCTCAGTGTAGATGAGAAAGCTCAGAGATTACACAAGTGACCATTAATCACCAGCAACTGAAGCACAGCCCCTAAATCCAAAAGGGTTTAATGACCATCCACTTGGATTAAACTTTTGGAGCACAGCTTTACAAGTATTCATTTGATTTTAATCATTTCATTGGCAATGACCATCAGCTGACAAGTTAAAACATGGGGGATAATCTCTCTCTCTCTCTCTCTCTCTCTCTCTCTCTCTCTCTCTCTCTCTCTCATGTTCCTGTAAATAGCTCACAGCAAAAATATTTAAAACGTTTTTACATCTTGATGCCGACTTACACATCAAGTTTGTCTATATTCTATTCTCTCATGTAATGAAATTCCTTTGTCTTTAGATTCTGCTGTTCTGTATCAAACTTGAATCCTACACTATATTAAGGAGAGAGAGAGAGAGAGAGAGAGAAAGAGAGAGAGAGAAAGAGAGATGAACAACCGCAAAATTGCAATCTTTGAACTGAAATGCTTGGTAGAAGAAAAGATATTATAGAGTAATCTGAATATATTTTATTCCACCAAAAAGTCTTTAGTTGTGGGATTATTCCAAAAGAAAACCCTCTTTCAGGGGAAGCTTTCCTTACCAGATTATGCAGAGTGAAAGAAAACTGTCACGAGAGAGAGAGAGAGAGAGAGAGAGAGAGAGAGAGAGAGAGAGAGAGAGAGGCTTGATTCTTAAATACTACATGTCAGTGTAATCTGAAAGGGGATGTTAATGTGGGAAGAGAGTTTTCTTGGAGGACTAATGCACCCAAAGAATAGAGGCATGGTTTTGGGGGGGGGGTTAAGGGGATAGGAGTAAAACAACAGCAATCATGAAAAAAGTGCATAGCAGTTTTATTAGAGTAAACTAATGTCAATAATGCTATGTATTCTCCCTGGCAAGAATAAATATAAGCATAATAATCCTAAAACTACCATCACTTTCTGCAACTGTAGCCTTCCAAGCTTTTCCACTACCATTTCTAAGACAGTATTAGCCAATTCAGTTGAAAATATCTGGCACATTCAAGACTTAAACACTGATGCCAAGTCAGTAGATAGAAATAATGTATCCAAATGAAGTGGTAGTAGTTCAAAACTGCAACCTCTCCAATTTTTGTATGATGGCTTTCTCATCAGATATTTTCCTTGTTATAATCCTAGTAACCCTTGGCTACACCATGAGGTAGCAGTAACTGGTATTCCATGGATGGGCGTTACCAAGTGGCATTTTGATTAATGACATCAGATGCTGTCTTTGATAAAAAAAGGTCAATTCTTTCAATGAAGAAAGAGTTTTGAAATCAAATAATTTTGAAAGTAACATAAAAGGTAGACATTAAAAACTGCTTGCGTTTATCATACCATGATAGAAAACACTATTGCAAAAACAAAAAATGAAGCAAAACAAGGAATATTCTAGACTACGATGAGAGATAGTGTGAGAGAGAGAGAATAGATTTTGGAAATTGATTCTGAGAATAAAAATGAAATGATGAATACTGAAAATGGGCAGTATTTATAGTACCATCCTGTAAATGAACAATGAAAGAAAACATCAAACTGCAAATACAGTGGTCCCCCTCATGAATGGCCCCCCTGACCAGCGGCAACCCACTCTTTACGGCCAGAATGCCTTGGCATCAACGAGTTTGTGTTCAAAAGTACCCCTCAAGAAGGGCCACCCCTCTAACATGACCATATTAGTGCACAAATATAAAATTTACCCCTCACAAGCAGCCACATTTTATTATTAATATGTGTCCAGAATCAATATTTAATTATGGTAAGGTAAGTAATTTGATATTTTTCACCATGTCTATTTTTGGGTGCCAGGTTTTCATTACTGAAAGAAGTGTTGGCTAAAGTACATGTACCACTAAGGTTATTATTATATCATTAACACCAATGTTTGCAGGAAATGGCCCAAACTGGGGTCAGCAGTGTTTGATAGATCTTTGGGCTTCACACAGCGGATTTTTATTTTTTTTGTTTTTTCAATGGAGGATTCTACCAGACGTAATTGTCAATATCATAACATGGTGAGACAGAAATTGGGTCAGCTTCACACAGCACATTTTTTTTTAATTGACGATTTCAACCGATGTAATTGTCAAGATCATAACATGTTCAGATAGGATAAAAATAAATTTTGTGGATTAACAGTCCCCTCTCCCAGAGAAACAACTGAACAAACAGGGTACCAGACAAAGACCAAAAAATACATGACAGTGCATGTAACACATCCTTTATAAACAAGGCATTTTGTTTACAAAAGGTTTGTCTGCAAAATTAAATAACATTACTGTACAATTAGCAACATAGGAATAAATCATGACAAAACTTTAACATGTCATCACATAAACGAAGAAATAATACTTTAGAAAAAAAGTAAAAGCTATTCGACTTGACAACAATGGGGAGAGTTCACTTACTGAAATATTTTATATTTGGAAGACTCAAATAAACAAGATCGTAAAAGATAAGGAAAATATTTTGTAGCAGTGGAAAAATGGAGTAAATGGAAATAGAATTATTTTAAATACAAAACAACGTACGTATCAAGATTTAAATAATGTTTATGAATGGTTTTGTAATGCGCATGAAAACAATAGCCCACTCACATTTCACGCCTGTGAATAAGAACTATTAATTTATGTTACTTTGAAATAACTCTGTTTTTAAGACAAGAACAACATTTTAATAATTAATGCTACTTTTAAATGAAGATATTAACTGCTTTAAGTTATATGTAGCTTTTGTACTATATACGCATACATACACATCTCACAATTATAGTCCCCCTCTGGATAGACCACCTGTCTTGAAATCCATGCAACCCATATGCTACAGATCACAGCTGCCTAGCATCAATAGCAACATGACACAACTCTATTGATCATGCAACATTCCTTTTGTTTACAGGTTTTACTGGAAATTTGTTCCAAATTATAGCCAGTCTGTTGATGAACTTAACTAGGAGAAGGGAAACCCAAACAAGTTTCTTGTGGCACATGTCAGGAAAGATCTTTAAATGTTCTTAAGGGAAAATTGATTAATGCAATCCTAAAGTTGCCAGAACTCACTGAGTCATTTGTATTGAGAACTGATGCATCTGATACAGGATTAGAAACAGTCTTGCTACAGGAGCAAGAGGGGCTAAATTTTCCATTACTTACGCTATTATGAAATTGCTGCCATGGGAACAAAACTATTCCATGTTTTGATTCTATTTTAAGGGGGGAGGTATTGTCACTGAATTGTGCTTACCTGATGTTTATACATGAATGAAAATGTGCATGGGTTTTGTTACCGCATACAGCATTACCTGAGAGTGTTTTAGTTTTGTCTTTACCTATTTCAAAATACTGAGTTTTGTTCACCATTGCTGCAATAGCAAAGTACTTGAAGTGAGAAAATCAATTACACTGAGCTCTCTGGTCATGGATTGCACCATAACCAGTGTACTTGTATACTAAAGTCTTACTGTATCATCACATGAGTTTTATCAGGAAGTTGTCACTTTACGGGAACAATCTTCAGTTGCAGAGTTGATTCTGGATGATAAGTCGTAGAACAAGGTGAAGTTTCATGTAATCTGAATGCTGCTGTTGATGGTGACTTTAGCTCAAAGGAAAGTATTGGTCTTCTTGCAATGATGGACTAAAGCTTCAGACCAACATGTTGGCAGGGAACAGCGAGACTCTTGAGGGATCCTTTGGCAGACAGGGCTTGCCACGTGTGATGGCTCCTTGACCATTCAGTCACGGCTGTTAAAGCAGAAATACTTCGTGACTATCAAACGGATGCTATGAATTACATATCTTCCATTGTTAAATCAATTTTCAATATCACTATATGAGTGAAATCAATAATTCAGTATCACTATACAAGTGAAAATCGTGTACATATATATATATCCTACTTGTGGATGAAACATTATTCATATTTTTGTACAAATTCTATTATTTGATCAGAAATGAAAGTTATTAAGAAGCAGCCATATTTACATGTCATACCGTCCACAAATATTTCTTACATAAGGCATGAATTATCGCAGAAGATCTTATGTATAAATCATGTCTTCACTTCCTGACCTGCCTTCAGAATGGTCCGAAACACATGACAAATGATATATAACAGACCAGTCTTCTTCAACATCACAGCAATGTCCAATGTACATGCACAAATGACATATTTTGGCAAGACAAGTATAATCATGTGAAAAGCTGAAAATGATTGGATGGATGATTCAACATTAAAAGAAAATACAAAAAACTGGATGCCAGAAAAGAGGTACACAAGGGAAACATGGGTGACCCGGTTGAAGAAAAAAAATAACAGCTGATCACATAAAAATTGGAAAGAAAGAAAGTCACAATTGTACAATAAATGAGGTAGACAATAGTTCCTCATGTGACACCAGTGATATCATCTGGTGGGGAATTCACTGAGTACTAGCAGAGATAACTCTGGTGCAAAAACAGCCCCTGATTTCTTTACCAATACCTTTTTTGCCACCCCATTTTACAATATCTCAAATTTCCCACTCACACACATAGTCTAACTACTACTCATACTGCATTCTAAATGTCACTCATACCAGTAATGCCTCACTTCATGAAAACCATCCATCCACCCCTTTGTGTTCTAGCCCACTGAAATAAAGCTCCATCCAGAACCAGACATATAACATCAGATTGTCATCCATAATTATGTAGTGTTATGAGTGCAAGAAATAAACCTAGTTTCTAGAATTTCCTCATCTTCGCTGGCTGCTTTGATATGATAATCCTATCTAGACCTTGGGCAGATTGAACAGATATTTTACTGCTTTGTCCTAGCCACATCTGCTGGATTTCATCAGATGCCTCCCTTAGCATGTCATGTCAACTAACCAACAGCGTATAACAGCTGTGCATTGTAGATTCGCTGAAAATGGTGGAGGTAATTGACTTAAAAAGGATAGTAAGTTTAACATCAAATGTATGACTATGTGTCAGACAGAAGCCATTACAGGTGTATTTGAGTGCAAGGTATTTGTACAAACACAGACTGGCAGTGGAAAATTGCTTATTTCTAAATCCATTCCAGTTGTGTGCTCCCTTTGTCTCGATCATGTAGGAACAGTGTTCAAATTTGAATAACTTAATTTTGATTGGATGCAGTGCATCCAATGAAATTGTCAGACCCGAAGCAAGGAAATGCGAAGATGGAATTTCCTGGATTATGTCAATGCAGACATATCCTTTAGCTTTGAAGCTGGACTTAATGACGCTGTTGGAAAAAGTGAAGTCCCCTCCAAATAGTGACTCCAACATCTAGCAAAAATATAGAACTGAAAGGTACAAAAACACATTATTTCCTACAAAATATAGCATCAAAAGGATCCTGCCAAAGTAAACACTGATTGCAATATTCTTCTGTAAAAAAACAACGGCACAAACTCTCAAACCTTAGTATCTTACTCACTGTACCATCCTACTAATAATAACACTAAATAATTCTTTTGACTTGACCATCATTGAAAGATGAGTATGCCTCAAATTACAGGACACAATAATCAGGATTGTTGGTAACTTCAACCTCCCAGATATACTGGCTGAGCAACACTATCACCAGTCATCAGCACAGCCTATCATCAACCCTTTCTCCATCTTGAAGGCATGTGTATGTGTGTGTGTGTGATTTAGATTTTTAACATAGCTTTAACAATTTTTCTGTCATATCGCTACGATGTCTGAAGGCAACTAACATCTAAACAAAATGTTAGACTTCATAACCAGCGTGGACATTAACATAGATCTCTTCTTTGCAAATAAACTGGTGAACAAATGTTGAGCTATTCCTGGCATTAGTGGCCAACATGCCATCTTCACTGATTTTAATGTCATGGCACCGAAATGGAAACCAGCCAAAAGAAAGTGAAAGTCACACAGGTCATGTAGGCATTCAACATGACTATTTCAGTAATGGGTGTCATTTTTTAGAATTTGATTCTACATACCTTTAAGTGGCATGTATTCACTTCAATTGGATTCTTAAATGTCCACATTCCTTTGGAAGGTCATTATTTAGATGCCCTGAGAAGTGCATATGGCAAAATCAATGTTAAAGTACGTAAACATTTTTGGATGAAACAAACCTAAAGGTGTGATCCAGTACAATCTGGATTGAATGTCGCATGCGTGCTGTGATGTCACAATGAAAGCTACACATATTGATAAACAAAACTGTACAACCCTATACTGTGACAATTCCACTCGAAGTGCCCTTTTCTTGACCCATGTTTAGCACATGGCCACCATTGTGAGAGACCACAGAGATTGATAACTTTTGTCTGGAAGTTTCTTGATGACAGTTAAGGTGCAGAGTATTCAATAATCAGGACTGAACAGACTTCGGTTAAAGAAAATTCATTTTAAATTTGAAAGAACAATTTATATTAAATTTAAAATGAGTAAATGTACATACATGACCCGTGTGACTTGTACTATAGTGGCCACCATGCCATCTTCACTGATTCTAATGTCAGGGCACCGAAATGGAAACCAGCCAAAAGAAAGCCCTGAAAGCACCAATTTATCAAACATTAAACACCTATACATGCAGCTAACTCAGTAAATTCTTTACATATTTACATCAACCAGTAACATCAAAAAGGCCTGAACATTCTTCAGAGATGGATGCCATTGTATTAAGGACAAAAACATTCTAATCTGGATGAGCTCCAGCCGTGGATAAGCAGATGTATCACAAGAATTACCAAATGGATGGTTCAGATATGCTATGTCTTCCAACTCTGCTGAGTTATGGTTATAGTATATGGCAATAAAAAGACAAACAGTAAGTAAGGCCCATGACACATGTCAATGATATGCTGAAATGTGGGCAATCAAATCCAAAAAGTTTTGGAGCTTTCATCATGATGAGAAAATAGGACAAGTACACAGATGTTTCTCCATGAAAAAAGATGGTTGCACCTTTTGCAATAGCACCAACAAAGCAAACATCTTAAATCAGTAAATCTGCCTCCGTGTTCACCAAAGAAGACCTATCACACCTACCTGACCCTGGAACAAGAAATATAACCTCCACATCTCATACTGGTGATACAGAACAAAGAGTCATGAAGCTGCTTTGTAACATCAAACATCAAAACAACAAACCAGACCACTTCCTGGTAGATTACTGAAAGGAGCTACCACAGAACCATCACCTGGCTTTAAGAGACTCTTTCAAATCTCCCTAGACAGTGATAAGATGCCTTATGAAACAGTTCAAATTTGACCATATATTAGTGACTACCAGCATAGATTCTAGAAAAGATGGTCATGATCTGGATTCCGAGTCTGATTGGCAGATGGCTTTCAATCTAGATAATTTGAGGTATTAAAGATCACCAAGAAGCACTGCCAATTATTGTCAACTACACCACTACCATATATATGTAATTGGTATTATTTGTTGGCTTTTCTTAATGATCATATGTACATCTGTATTTTGCACATGACTTTCTCCAAAGTCAAGGTCATGGTGTACACTACCAGTAGCATTTATTTTGTAAACAACATAATACAAAGCTAATATTTCTCTATGAGTGTACATTAAATATTTAAATCATTGTCAATGGAAATAAACATGTTTATTTGGGTCTGGGTCTAGGACATCAGATTTCCACTTGGAAATTCCTAAACTTGTTGACAACTCTGAATATCTTACATAGAAGACTGACCTACATCCTGGCTTTATTATTATGTCTTAACTTTTGATATAATATTTTTTACTTGAAAAATTAATCATTCTTGTCTTAACATTTGAAGCAGAATTAGTCTTTTAGTTGTGTTCAGTTTTTCATTAGAGTGGATTTATTTATTAAAATTATTATTCACTGAAATTACAAGGTGCTCAATAATGTTCTTGGACTGGAAAACTAGTTCGGAATTAGGAGCCCCTGATGGCCTAGAGGTCTAATGTGCTCACTTTTACTGATTGCTGGCATCTCACCTCTGTCTACATGTGTTCAAATCTCTGGCTCAGCCAATGTGGATATGTGAGAAAGCTGCCAGGCGCTTCCCATGGGTCCATGATTCTTAACAGGGTTTTCCTGTGTTCTTCCTCCACCACTTATACTGGCTGCCATATATAGCGTATTTTGCACTTAGAAATGGCATTAAGCAAAAAAAAACAAAACATCAACAACTTGGAATTATAGTGAATTCAGACAAGGGCATTTTGGACTGTATTATTGTGATATATCAAAAGACTTTTAGTACCTCACACTCCAGGCCACTGGCACATTAGCACATCTGAGACTAATGGCACATTAATATATTCAATATTGGAATTTATTTGGAATACCACTGGAATTCAGTTGGACCTTCATGTATTTGGATTTGTTATAGAACTTTTAGGATTATTTGGGATTTAACTCACAATACTGCAAGTTCTTTTTACATTTTCACTTTGTATTCTAGGGAAATAAATTATTTGTTGAATTTTACAAAACATGTTGGTTTTTACTCTTTTCAGTAACTTTAAAGACCATAGCATCATAACACCATCCATCGACATAACTTGAAGGCTACCAGTAGTGTGAGATATTCTGAACCTGTCTTGAGTAAGCATATAGATAACATCACCAAAAAAGATCAATTTAAGAATGGATTTCTTAAGGCATTGCAAAAGATCCAGCCCTCCACAAGCTAAGGAACAATACCTGATTATGCCTTTACTACTTGAGCCCCACATATATAATGTGACATCAACAACATCGAAGCAGCCCTGAGACAAGCAACCACATCTGTTAAACTGGACTTAAGTGGACTTGCAGTGTAACATCAATGTTAAAAGACCTGGAATGAGAGGACATCAGAAAGAAACAGAAGGGGTAAGTCTAGTGTTATATATATATATATATATATATATATATATATATTATATAGATATATCTATCTATTATTTTTGTAAATTTTATTCATGGCTGTAAATTGTAGTAACTGTCTGAAGCTAAATTTTGTATACAGGTATAGGTTCTATTTTAATATAAGAAAAGTGTAAACTGCATAGGATCTATAAACAGTTGTTGACAAAGGTATTTATGAACATTAATAATAAAACCTGTTGACAACTCTGTGGTAATTTCTCTATGACTGGTGGAGTCAGACTGGTTCTTAGAAGAATTTATTTTAAAGATGTGGGATATCAGAAGTAGCAAAATGCATTTTCACCCCTTATGCTTGTATATAAATATGGACAGCTGGATAATTTTTGTCATTCTTATTTCATGTTGTTGTTATAAAATCAAATCTGCAAATGTATTTTATGTTGTGTTCAGATATTGTTTGAGAGGAGACATTTGTTTAGATTATCCAGTGGAACTACAAAGTGCTCATTGGACTAAAATATTATTCTTCAACTACTGTGAATTATTCAAAGGAGTTCTGGATTTGCCATTTTGATACATCAGGACTGCTGGCAAACAAGTGCATTTCAGGATCTGAAATTCATTTGGAACAGTTGATTCTTTGGACTTGAACAGAATTCCTCTTATAGTTTTATTTTATAACTTTGATAATTAAATTATTTGTTATGTTTTACAAAATTTGTTGGTTTTGCTTCTTTCTGTTACTGTTTATGACCAATGAATCATAACACTAGAGTGACTATGCAATGCCACATTACCCATCACCAAGTTAAGATACCTGCCCAAAATCATATCTATCAACTACTTGTAGCACCAAAGAGCACATTATAAAATACCAGCAGTTCCAAACAATCTCATCTGTCTACATGAACAACTTCCTCCTTCATCCTGTCATCATCTGGAACAGTCTCCCTAAGAACCTGATCTGCCAGCCCACAATGGAATCCTTCCAAATAGTCCTGGCTTCCTTCATTTTTGATGTTTTTAATGTTTTTTAACCTGTATAATGTGGTATTTTATGCTCAAAACTATCCACTTCCAACTGTGATTAGATGATTCAACTTAGTTCTGAGGGAAAAAAATTAAGGAAACTGATGATGACTGCATTTATTCATAACTTTTCCCAACCTACAACCTTCCCCAACCTACCCTAAGAAAAGAAAAAAATATACCAAGCCCCTATCCTGAAGCATCATCTCCCCCACCCTCCAATCTTGTTATTCTCCCCATGGGGATAATTCTTTTTCAGATCATAATAAACATGATGCAGTTGTAGTTATGCTATTATAGCCTCACCCATGTTGATGAAGGAGGCAGGTGGACTAATATCAGTACTTAATCATAGCAGCCTGAACACAATGTATCACATAAAAAACATTATTGTTTACTCCCAAACCCTCCAACATGGTCATCTTTATAAAAACACAATTTTCAGTAATTTCATGTAGACCTTTCTTGACAGCAAGTTATAACAGTTCATAACCTGTGTAAACAAAAAAATCATGCTTAATGTTCATACAGATGATTGTCACAGACGATAAAAAGGAAAAGCCAGTCGTGATAAACAACCATCACTGCACAGACTACTAATGGACTGGCAATAGCAAGGGCAATTACGTGTTAAAGAGTCCTTTCAGCACTGCTATGGGAGAGCCCATTAGGTTAATTTGCATAGGTAAAGTACATGAAGTGTAACAATCTAATTCATTCGTGAGTTAGCTAAATCAGAGGTGTGTATTAAATAAACAAAAGTTATTACACTTCACCAACCTGAATGAGAATGTTTAAGCCATCTTTATTAAAGATTATTGGTTAGTATGTGATCAGCAGCAACAATTCATATTATTTGGATGCTACACTTGTTAGAATAGCGAGGAAGTGTGGTTAAATTTAAGGCAAAATACTAAAATGCAGCTGTGATTCAGGGAAGGTTAAGCCATCTGTGAAACAAGCAAAGCCCATCAAAACTAAAGTTTCTTAACTCTTGGTATATTGAGAATGACTTTGTGAATATACAGCCACAAGAATATACAAAAGCAAGAAGGAGCATTTCATTCTTTACACATATTGCAAACACCATATTGATATTAGCCATTCTGTAGTGTACATCAACACAGTAACACCACCCTGCATATGGAAAATGCATGAATGCTAAACTCGAACCTCAAAGTAACCAACAAAGATTCACATTACTAACAAGAATCCTTCAAAGGCACTGACGCTCTATAGCTATAATGAAGACCATTTTTTCTTTTTATATTCTGAGCACTGAAACCATCTCTGATATTTTTCAGCAATAACATGATTTTCAAATTAACTACTTGTGATGGTCATACTGAATATAAGATTGGCACCATTTTCATTGAGGACCAACTAGACATTGTTAGAAACCTTCTGGTGAAAACTCAATGTGAATATAAACATCCATTCAAGAAGAGTAGCAATAAGATTTTCATGGTATCCTTATTGGGTGTCAGATCAGCATCATTTTCATTCAGGCCTAAAAAGAAAAAAAAAGTCTTCTGGTTAAAAACCCCCATGTTGATAGGACTCTCACTTCAGGACAAGTACTGACAATAAGATTTTCAAGACGGCCGCCATGATGGCCATATTGGATGTCAGATCTGTACCATTTTCATTTAGGACCAAATAGACATCAGAAGAAGTCTTATCATGAATACCCCATATCAATATGACTTCCTTTTTTATGAGTTGCAATAACAAGATTTTAAAAAAAGCAGCTATGGTGGCCATAATGGATGTCAAATTGGCACCATTTTCTTTTTAGAAACAACTAATAAACACTGCAAAGCATTACAAAGCTACACAAACAGCCAATAAAACCTGACTGAGTTATGCAAAGTCATAATAGAAAAGTGAATTTATCTTGTAAATTATAATGATGAATAAAAAAACCCAAACCATGAGCACTGTGTAATTTGAGTGAATAATAATTTGAAATAAATATATCCACCCACACCAAATATTGACCACAACAATAAGACTGGTTCTGCTTCAGTTGTTAAGGCAAGAATGAGTAAGTTTTCAAGTAAATACAATTATATACCCCTCTACTTGACCTAGGTCAGAATTACCATGTTATGGAAATACTCTCGTCAACTTAATGGAGAGTTCCATTCTAGAAGTTTCTGAAGTCAGAATCAAGAGTATAAACATTTACCATTAATAGCAATCTGAATATTTAATCCAAAATCATAGGCAAATATTTAGATATGTATTATGTTGTTTACAAAATAAATGTTACTAGTCAGCTACACCATGAACTTGATTTCGGAGAAGGTCAAGTACAAAATACAGATATACATAACTTATAATCATTAAGAAAAACCAACAACAATACAAATTAAATGTACACAACAATATGAGTCATCAATTTTTGTTGATACCTCTAGATAATATTACCTGTCTATATTCAACAAAGCATAACAAAAACACAAAAACCTGACAAAATCTTACAAATTGACAATAAAACTGTGACTATTGTTGTACGGTGTGTTTTGCTTGTCAAACATAGATTTGTTGAGTCTTTCGAGATATGTTTGGTGACTCAGGTGGACACACATAGAGATATTGTATTTTCTTTCCACAGTTTATCCAATCAACACATTTTAAAATAATAATAAACATTTCACATATAATTTTATTGACTTTTGTTAATATCCAAATTCACTGCCAAGTTAAACCATAGTCTTTCAGTTTGGTTGATTTATTCATCAGTAGCATTTAGGGCCTACAATATAAATACACTTTTCTATTATGACTTTGCATGACTGTCAAGCATTGTATGACTTTGTCAGGTTTTGCAGTATTCACACACAGTATGTTTGTACCCCCCTATCAATTTTAAAAATGAAAAGCATCAAGGATATAAAAAAATACACAAAAGTTCATCATTTCATTGATTTATAATCTATAACCTGTCACCAAGGGGTTCCTAACAATGTCAACCCATTGACGTTTGAAAGCAAATGGAAGCACCCTATGTAAACAAGTAAACAGACCGCTCCCTGTCCTTATCTGGTTTCTACAATAGTCCATTTCATTAAAAAGTATTGTCTACCACCATTATTTGCAATCGGTGGCTTTAATATTTCCAAAAGAAATTGAACAAGTAAAGGAACTCTTGTACACACGTGTTCACCGAGATGTAACTCCAAAATGTAAGGAATTATTGTGATTATCAAAGACGGTAAACTACGTCTGTTGTTTGAAAAAAAAAATGAATCGCAATGGCAAATATGGCGACAGTATTACTAACGAAACTCCCGTCGATTCGAAACGTCAAAGTTGACAGGGTTTGGGACACAACTGTGACAATCAGGTTATGGCTTGATACATCAATGAATAAAATTGCTAAGTTCTGTGCATTTCTTTTAAATCCCCGAAGCCTTTTATTTTTAAAATGGGGGGGGGGTACAAACAAACGGGATGGGTCTGGTAATAGGCCCCTACATGCAGTGCTCATGCTATAGTATCCTTACTGTAAGGCCTATTCCTTCGTCGACTATCATTTCTGCTACGACCTAATCGCTATACTATATATACAGTTGCTGCAACTAATAATGCTTACTTTCAAAACCATGGATCCATGTAAATTCTCATTTATGCTTATGTCTTCTGGGAAAATCAAGTCCAACGAGTTGTTCTCCGCCTGTAGTGTTTGGGGTTTTTTTCTTCTGACAAGTACTGTACATGCAGTAGCGTCAAAGGAAGAAAAAAATAGGCGAACTTGTTGGTAGGCCCTATAGGCAAAATCATGCTCTTTTACTCTTCCTTATTCCACAGTATTGTTATTATTCTTTATCTGTCACAATTATAGCATCTAACGATTTTACGAATTGTTCTTGTTGATGTTTTTTTCCGGGGGGGGGGGTTGACAACCCAGGGGAAGTAATACTGTATGAATTCAACGATGTTAAAATTGCGCGCGCACAGTCCACTCTCTTTACCGGATTCTCACGCTTCAAACTTCTTACGTTCTGGTTTCTAACACCGATCACTTCTGTTTAAGCATTCTGAATGATTTTGAGAATACATGCAAAATTTACTGACATGATAAAATGAAAAGCTTGAAATTGCATCTAAAGACGACCAGACATCGATATTAGAGATATTTCCTCGTCTAAAAATAGAGCTTGACTACAAAATGAACACGTAACAAATCGAAACAATACAGCGTGAGTGGATGTTGATGCTTTCACAGGTGCTTAACGCGCGCTTGATGTTTGAAAAAATTCAATAATCTGAAGGAAACAAAAATTCATACAGTGAAAAAATTACCTCAGATTACCCCGATGACCCATTCTGACATAGGACTTTGTCTCTCATACTACAAAAGAAACTTTTATCAAGCTCACGTCGAGCACCTACGATGCTTTCACATTAATTTTATGTGATAATAAAAGCCTATAATTGGTGTTGCCGATGGATGAAATAGTTTTAATACATAGTAATGTATCCTCGTTTAACTATAGCAGTTTTAATATGCAGTTTTATAGAAGATAATGCAAGTAGCAGGAGTCATCTCAAAGTGTTACTGACAAAGTTTACGTTGTATGTTTCTCACCTTTGTGTCATAGGGACCAAGATACACACACCTGTTTATATATTATGACATAATATTTCATCCACTACTTTAATAAAAATGCTACTAGTGTATTGGGTTTGTGTGTGAAAACATGTATTTTCTACCTGGTTGTTATTGAGTTTTAATGGTTTCTATGGAGCTGCCAAAAACAGAACTTCACTAAATATACTCCTAGAATGTTGAACCAAATAAAGTTATTTCTCAAGATGTCAAAGTGTATTTTTTTTATCAGATTCTTATGGAAACTAAAACTTTGTTACTTCACAAGTTCATGCAGGACAGATTATATATATATATATATATATATATATATATATATATATATATATATATATATATATATATATATATCACATTATGTTTATTTAAACTGTATTATCTGTTGGCTTTTCTTAATGATGATATGTTACATACATTTGTATTATGTACTTGACCTTGTCCAAAATCAATTTCACTGTGTACCTGACTTGGGATATGATTTTGTACACAACATAATACATGGCTAATTTCATTGTGAGTATAGATTAAATATTAGGATCACTTTTTTTATCAATGGAGGTAAACTTTGCTTATCTTAATCTGAGTCTAGGACATTGAAATTCCCCCATGGAAATCCTGGAGTACATGATGTTTCCCCATATTCTTTATTATAATTTTAGTAATAGACCTTATGTTGCTGATAACTTAGAATATTCTAGAAATGAACTTTTGACCATCATCCTGGTTCTATTTTGGTGTCTTAGCTTTGTGTATATAGTCCTTTACTTGAGAAATTACTCATTCTTGCCTTCACATTTTGAAGCAGAATTAGTCTTTAATTTTGTGACAAGTTTTTCATTTGGGTGCAGCTGTTTATTCAAATTATTAGTCACTGCAAATACAAAGTGCTCATCAATGATGTTCTTGGACTGGAACATTAATTTGGAATTTATAGTAAATTCAGACAAGAACATTCTTGGATTATATTATTGTGATACATCAAAAGACTCTTAGCACATCACCACAATCAAGGACACTGGCATGTTAGTATCTTCGAGATTACAGGCACATCAGTGAATTCAATATTTGAAATTATTTTGAATACCACTGGAATTCAGTTGGAATGTTATACATTTGAACTTGTGATAAAAGTTTTAGGACTGTCTGGAATTTAATTCACAATACTTGTAAGTTCTTTTAAATTTGCACTTTGTATTCTGGGGAAATAAATTATTTGTTGAATTGTACAACTTGTTGGTTTTCACTCTCATCTGTTACTTAGTCGTAACTATATATATATATATATATATATATATATATATATATATATATATATATATATATAGTTCAGTTATGGAGATCATAACAATTTCCATGGTATGAGACGGTCAAGTTTTCAGCCAAAGGGGCACAACCTAGAGTCTGCTCAACATATGTCTAATTTTGTTTCCTCTTTCCCTTCAAACCGATATATAGTTCTGAGCTGGGGATCTCAACAGTTTCCAAGTTGTGTCACAGGAAAGCATACCCACAGGGACCATGCCTGGGGATGACCAAAGAGTGTAACCCAAAATACCAATATATATGTTATAGTTCTGGCATTGAAGATGACACAAATCAATATTCAGATTTCCACCTCAAACACTTCAGATATTTAGACTTTTTGTAGAAAAAACAACCATATATTTCAAACTACTGTTTACATCTAAAGACTAAACCCCCCCCCCTTCATATTCCAAAGTTTGGAGTCTTTGTATTTAATGTTGTAGAATGGGGACAAACTGACAGAGAGACAGACAAGCAGGAGGACATAATCCCCACCTTTCTATAACATGCATGAGAATAAAAGTTACTGCTATTTTTTTTTACTTAAACATTACGATTCTCAATGATAATTATGAAAAGATTTCAAACAATATCAAAACTTTGACAAAAATCTCTGACCTGTTGACAATGTACACGTTTTATGAAACAGCTTTTCATGAAATGAGAAACATAAAACATATTTACATATATTTATATTTGAATATAATGATATAACGAAAAACCACACATATTACTACAGGCGCAAGACCTTTATTTTCAATACTAAGTACCGGTATACTTGTAGAGTGTATAACAACTATAAACAACAGTAGCTCCAGCTCAAATACTATTTTCCATCTATAATGTTGATATGGTATTCCAGTTTACGTTCCAAATTTTCGTAAATGTACATTTTCCATTCAATTGTCATGACTGTAGAAGGAATGGTTGTGTGGTACATACAAGTAGTGAATAGGAAATGGTAAACAACATATTGCAACCTATGAACATTGCAGTTGATGATTATTATTATTATTATTATTATTATTATTATTATTTTCTCCAGTTTTAAAATTGGAAAAAGAAAGCTTTTAAAGTTTGTGGCTTTTGTACGAACTGTCTGTAGGTGATTTCATGGTATTGTGATATCCAAATGTTGGGAAACAAAAAAATTTGATTTCTTTCCTTCAGATGATAATTTTAAGATACTCTTGTGTTATGTATATTTAATTCGCATTGTTTGTTAGAATATTTTTTATTAATTACATACTGTGGATAATTGTATTTTTTACTTGACCATGTCCAACATCAAGTTCATTTTCTACCTGACCTGAATACTTGATTTTGGTTTCATAAAAACATGTTTATCTCAGTCTGAGTCAAGAACATTGGAAATTCCCTATGAATTACCAGGTCTACCTGTTGTTTACCACATTTTATATTATAATTTTAGAAACAGACCTTCTAAGTATAGCTAAGATTTTATCTTGTAAATATTTGGAACCATCCAGAATGAAATTTTCCATTAGGTAATTGTTGTTTTGTTCTTGTTTTTTAGAAAATGTTAATTGTGACCTGCGGTCAAGTAGAGGACTATATAATCTTGTTTTTCTAGAAATTATTCATTCATGCTGTAAGATCTGAGCAGAATTAGTTCTATTATTTTTGTATCCAGTATTTTGTTTAGGCTGGAATTTATTTACTCAAATTATTTTAAGTGATTTTTCTCTGGGTGTACAAAGTGCTCAAATATACCATTCTTTGAAATAGAGACTTGGATCTATAGTGAAATTTCAAATAAGAATATATTTTTAAAAAAGCTTGGATTGTATTATTGTAATTGAGCAAAAGACTGTTGGCAATTCACTATGAAAGAGGCCATCACAGGCACATCAACACTTTCAGCATTGGATTATTTAACTTACGTTTATTCAGAACTTTAAATATTAAGACTTGTGTTTGAAATTCCAAGATTTTTTGGGATGTATTTTGCAATACTGTAACTTCTTTTTACATTTTTAACCTTGTATTCTATGGAAATAAATTATTTATTGAATTTTATAAAACTTGTTGGTTCTCACTCTTTTCTATTGCATATTTTAAGACCAAAGTACACAAGTATTGGCAGACAAGAAAATTTGATTTATTCCCTTCAGATGATAAGTTTAAGACACTGAATTATGAGCTATATTATGGTATTGGACAACAACACTGTTTTACATGCAGATCATACAAAACATCACTTTCCTCTTTCCTAAAACCCAAGTTTAAATGTATTTTATAAACAGAAACTTAACCTATTCTTTGGAAACACTGTAGGCAAAGTATAGCTCTGAAAATATACATAGAATCCTTCATAACAATTACACTTTTATCAGTGTAAGCTATGTTCACAGTGGATCTAAACAGACAAAATGGTTTTGGATTCTAATATTGGACTCAATGGCAGGCCTCTGCTAAGGTGGCTTGATATTCATAGAAATGCGCCGTACTGTATTTTGAACAACAATAGCACATGACTTGAGACACTCGTGGCACTTCCAACATCTAACAATAATAACTTTTTCTTGATTTTTTTCCCCTTTTCTAACAAAGGCATATATAGCTAGACTGTACTTAGATAATTGTTCAGATTTTTCATAAAATAATACAAAATCTAATGACCTTTAGAATCTCTAATAATACTTGATGAATAATACTGAAATGGTACTAGCAGGTGCCTCAATTGGAACTCAGCATTAAGAAGTTACTGTTAGGACTGGTCGGCCTGGTGTCAGGATAATGTGACTGGGTGGGACATAATGCTTCATGTCTGCGGCATGATGCCCCAGTGCTTAACATCACTATAAACTGACACACAGCAGACATCGTAGCGATATGACTGAAAATTTTTTAAAGCTACGTTACAAATCCAAATCACACACACACACACACATGAATAATACTGTGTTTTGAATTTGCTAACTAAATTACAGAAGTGCAGGATTATTTTAATTGAAAAAAATTCGATGAGAAAAATAATCTATGTCGGTATTTGTACCAAGACAAGGAAATGACATAGCCTCGTGGGAGACAAATCATGTAACCCCTTCACTGGGATTTCTTTGTCTTGGTGCAAACCCCAATATAGATTCTCTTATTCCTGTGCTTTATTTACAGAAACTTAAACTGATGTCACAGGTTTTTTCAATCTGGAAATTTGGCTTAGATTATCTATGCCTGTCCAAATGTCTGACATGTACTTTATGGGGCAGAATGTAGTTTTTACAAGGACAACACTCCTACGAGTTTCCTGGAATTTTATTTTATTTTTTCATATTATGCAGTAGTGGTCCATTAACATTGGTGATGGTGCAGGGTGTTACCAAGCTGCAATGAAAACGTACCTTGATCGAAATGTATGCAAGTCAAAACGTACCAAAAAATGTCGAAACTTACCGAAGTCAAAATATACTCATTAGTCAAAATGTTACCATGCCCAAATTGAATTTATTTCTGCGATTTATTACAAAATATTGAACTGATTTCTGTGATTTATTACAAAATAAATTATAATATATTTTTGCAGTTCACCCACCCCAAAAAAATTATATTATCACACGCATAGAGTAAACCATGATAATTTTGGACAATTGGGCTTGACCCAATGAATGATGCAGCTGATCAGCTTGAATCACCATAAAAACAGAACCGTGACTACAGACGAGTTTTTAATAGCTATTTTATGTTACAATGTTACACACACACATATATATATATATATATAGAGAGAGAGAGAGAGAGAGGCACTTTAACCGTTATGATCCCCAATTTTTTTCGAACAACGACTTGCAACTGGAACAGATTTTAATATTAGATTTCAGGATATTATTTTTCTGTTCCTTTTAAAAAATTGTGTTTCAGATTGATTTTGTGGGATATTATTTGTACATGGGTTTCGATGGATATTTTCCTTCTAGGTACTCTTAAGTACAGAAGCTTTCTTATATATAAGTACCATAAATACGTGTCTATAAGTTAATGGGAGGTGTCTCTATGGGATTTCTACTGAAAAATCAGTTCATCATGCAAAGTATGGATCCAGCTATAAGCGCGACATACGGACAGTTTGATAAATCTTGGAGAATTATTGAAAATTCTTTATGCTTTTTGCCCATATAGAAAAAGAACTGTAAATTAAAATATTCTTATGTTGTCGTGCAACTATTCACATCCAGAAATGCACATACGGTATGCACTGTGTTTATCTATAAAAAGATGTTGTTACAGTATTCATGGTATCTTTTCTACAATGATCAAACATAAGCAATCTAAAACCAGCCATGCTATTCACAATTTACTGAGAAGTAATATATACTGATATACGGAACTTTCAACATATTAAATTGTCCATGGTTCCCTGCTTCGAATGGTTCATATGTTGCACATCCCTTATACAAATTGCGGAGTGCAATGCAGGGAGTGTTAGCTTAGTTACCCAGTACGTAGCTTCCGCAAATACAAACCAGTACCGTAGGGGACCAGTCGAGGGGACAGCCAAAACAGGTATCCATGTTAGACTGGTACCATGTTGAACTGAAGCAAAAAACACCCGGGTACCCTGGGTCGTTGGTTAAAATAACTATCTGTTTTACAAATGACCCAGGGTGCCAGGGTGATACATATAGGTGGATGCTGTATAGGTTCTCGGAACCATGCTAGTAAATAGGGGCGGTCCCATTGGTGGCGCTCTAAAGTTTAGTATATTAGATATATTAGATTTTTAAAGAACAAAATTCCCCCGCTTTTCTTCACTGATTATACTGGCCATTAAAAATACCTTTTATATCTTAGACATAGTTAAAGGAACTTTTAATTCCCTTCCTTTTTGTGTGATTGATTGGTGAAATATGGTAATGGATTATACGGCTTGGCCTGCAGATATGCCTGTGCTAAACAAAAAAAAAAAAAAAAGCTAGCTCCGCTTGGTCATTTTCACTTCTTCACTGCCTGGACATAATAGCTAAATAGTCAAAATAAAAAAGCCTCGAACTTTTCTTACATTTATATCTTTGGTCATTCATTCATTGCACTTTCAGAAGCTGATTTTGTCCAGTCTGGCAAAAATAATTTTTCCCTATTTTAATAACTGCTAAAGATAGTGTACTTTATACTAATTCGGGCTGATTTTTTTTAGCACATTGGTGCAGTGATTTGGTTAGCTGTATTCGTAGATTATGTACAATAACCAAAGAAATTTCTGCCATAGTAGACGAAAGTAATATAGAGGTATGCCAATATGCTCTCTATTGTGCATGTGCAAATGTAAACAACTTCACCTTACATACGTCACTCTCTCAAAAGTACATAATAACTGGTAAGCGCCCCTATGGGTTCATATTGTCTGTATTATTCCCCAATGGAGCCTATTTAGTAGACTGTTTCAATATTGCGGGTTTCACGAAGGTGACTTAAGTAGGTTAGCTTTCCACAGTTAGGAACCAGTCTACTTATCGACATACATTCAAGGTATGAAGTTTCAAAAACATTCATAAAGATAAAAGAAATAGAGTTACAGCCAGAGACCAGACTATAAATAACCTGTCCTCATTAAAAAATTTTAATTCTTGACATTTTTGAAATTAATCAAAATTTTACTAGATAAAAAAGAACACCTAGAAACTATTTTTACTTCAACTTCTATTTTATCGAATTTTTTTTCTTTTTTTTTTCTTTTTTTTTTTTCTACTAATCAACACTATAGAACTGGAATCCTGGTACTAATATAATTAGATAAACAATTTTTCTCTTAAATTTAAAATTGGACAGGGTTATCTGCACATCGATGAAGTAGGAGACAGAAACGCCACCGGGCTATACCACAAGGCGTTACGCGAAGTAGGAATGTCGGTGGAAGAGCCTCCGAAAAAGACGTGCAGAAAATGGACATGCAAACACAAACACAAGGGGCATTTTTTTCCTTCACGTAAATGGATTCCAGATAACAAAACCAGAAAAGGGACTAACAAAAACCTATATAAATATGCAATCCCTTTTGGACCTTTATATTTGGGTTTTTAAATAGTGGAGTTGTATTGGAATAAGGCTATGTCTTGTTAAGAGAAGCATGTCATTTAAATAAATAAAAACATGTGGTTCTTTACAGACTGGCCTCATGACCAACCTCCTTTATTTCAATGAAAATAAGAAACGATACACAATTCTGCACTCACTTAAAACACCAGGCTTTACTTTCTTAATATAAATCTAAAATTAGTACACCGTTTCTTATACAAAATGATAAAATTTGCAAATGATCTAAATATAAATTTCGTCTTGGAAAATAATTTTTCCTCCAATAGAAAACTTTGAAAGAATGTGGTTACTATGCCGTCCTTACATAAACATCTATAGCATACATACACTATACCATTACACAGATAACATACACAGGACATAGGGACCCTTTGGCAAAGGTCACTGGAGATAAAAAGATGATGTTTTCCAAACTGGTGATTTAAACCAGAGTGGGGAACTCATTTTTTAGATAACACTAGGGAAAAATAAAATACCCCACACAAAATTGGGATCAAAATTCTGTTTTAAAAATAGAAACATTTGCAACACCTCTGAGGGGGATACACTTAAACATAAAAACCTTTCTATTTTTTGGGGTAAATGGGGGGGGGCATCTGTCTGGTGCCCCCCCCCCCAAGAGACCAGACTATTGCCTCAACCTTATATTGAAGAGCAACGTAGTAGGGAGTGGTCAACGAAACAAATTAACAAACGATCGGAACATCGTTTGGTCATTTAATAATAATAATAATAATGATGACTTTGTATAGCGCCTAATCTTTAGAAGCTCTAAGCGCTTTACAACATTTGACAACACTTAAAAAACATAATGATATGATTACAAAATTAAAAACAAACACCACGAAAGTAGAAACAGAAAATATGCTGTAAATATTTAAGGCAAGGATACATTATTAGGTCTTTAAGTCTGTTCTTGCAGTTGAAATAGGTGAGTTTTAAGAGCGCTCTTGAATGAGATCACTGTGTCTTTGTGTCTAAGTGCAGTGGGCAATTCGTTCCACGTTGCTGGGCCCTGGTATGCAAAAGAGTTGTCCATATGATTTCATCTTCATAGTGGGAATAATGAGAATACGAGTGTCAGAAGAGGAGCATAAGTATCTTGCAGGTGTGTACACATGGGTGAGGTCAGATAGGTATGTTGGACTGGAGCCCGTCAGTGAAACGTAGCACAGAGAACAAATTTTGTGTTTAATTCTGGATCGTATGGATAGCCAGTGTAGGGTACAGAGCAGGGGAGAGGCGTGCTCTGATCGTGGTACTCTAAGGATGATTCGAGCAGCTGTATTTTGAACTTTTTGAAGTTTCTGAAGTAGATATTGAGACGAAGCAGACAGAATTGAGTTACAATAGTCCAGTCTTGAAAGTACTAAGGAACGCACAAGTGTTTTAGTGGCATCAACTGAAAGATACTTGCGAATGGAGCTGATTTGTCTCAGCTCAAGATATGCAGCCTTGCATATGTTCATGACATGTTGGTGCAACGAGACAGTACTGTCGAGAGTGACACTGAGGTTTCGTACTGACTGTGTGAATTTAATGTTGGTGTTGCTGATATTTATTGTCTGAGGTAAAGGATGTGAATGAGAAAGTCTTTGTGTTGTAATCAGGATGGCTTCAGTTTTATCATCATTCATCTGCAGCTTGTTACATGTCATCCAGGATTTCACATCGGAAATGCACCTCTCTACGCCTTGGATGGTAGCTTCAACTTCAGCTGGATGACTAGATTTGTATATTTGGGTGTCATCAGCATACAATTGGTGAGACACTGGATGATGATCTATGACACTTGAGAGTGGCTGAGTGTATAGAATGAAAAGAACAGGTCCAAGAACAGACCCCTGTGCAACACCACAGCATATATCAACTGGGCTGGAGTGTTTTCCATTTGCGGACACAATTTGTGTCCTGTTGACCAAGTAGGACTTGAACCATAGTAAGGCCGTATCATGAATGCCAAATACATGCTGGAGACGGTGAAGTAATACATCATGGTCTATAGTGTCAAATGCTGCAGACAAGTCAGGAGAGTGAGGACTGTAATCTTTCCACCATCCAAAGCAGAGAGAAAGTCACTGACTACTTTCAGAAGAGTAGTTTCAGTACTGTGGCAAGGGCGATATGCAGACTGTACATTGCTAAAAAGACTGTTTGAATTCAGATGAGATACAAGTTGGGATAGAACAACTTTTTCTAAGATTTTTTACATGAATGGCAGATTAGAAACTGGGCAGTAGTTCTTTAAATCATTATGGTCGAGTGTTGGTTTCTTCAGCAAAGGCTTTACAATGGCAGTTTTGTAAAATTATGGGAATTCCCCAGATGAGAGAGAGGTATTAATAACATCAGTTAGTGAAGGCAGTATTGGATCCAAGCACTCTAGCAGCAGTGACGTCGGAATCGGATCCAGTTCACATGACTTTGGTGCACTCTTCATCACGATTGTACGTACTAAATCCATAGAGTCAGGTTCAAATGCTGCTAACGGTTGCCGCTGAAATTCTGTATCGCAAACTGTAAGGTGACGAGTCAACTGAAATTGTGTTGTCAAGTTTATCTCTGACGGTTTGTACTTTGTCACGGAAGAAATTTGCAAACAGGTCCGGAAGGTCGACTAGAGAGAAGGTAACTGGAAGTGGTGTACATTTGTTCCTTGACATCAGCTTGTTAGTAATCTCAAATAGCTCTTTGCAGCTGGAACTTTCCATGATTTTAGTACTGTAGTGGGCTGATTTCGCTGCATGGACTATGTTTGTGACATTCTTCTTAGCGGCATCATTGATCTGCTTATGGATAGTGAGTTGGTGGAAAGCCAAAGCCTCTCAGCTTTACGGCGGTCTCTTTTAGCAGTGCGTCATGTCTTGATTTGACGCAAAAGGCCGATATAGTTCCGATTAGGAGACAAGTCACAATCGGAATATTTTCGGTGTTTTCTGTCGCAAACATACCTGTACACTCTGCCACAACTTCCGTTTCCCGAATTGACGGAAATTGATGAGCATTGTTCCGATTGAGACCATGACTATTACCGTGGCCGAAATAACGTGTTTTGGGACTCGCTGGCAGCATTGTATATTGTACTGTCGTGTAGCTAATGACGTCAAGATCGTTGAGTATAAATTTGGCTGATGGGATAATGTAGTAAGATGTTTTAGAGTGAAGAAGAATAATCATGGCGTTTTTCTGGGAATGGATCAGGAATATTATCGCTTATTTTGGTATTTATAACCTTCCTATTTTCACTTCAAACTAAAATATCGTGCTTGTTTTTTCGAGGAAGCTTAAATTATCTTTGAGTAAATAATGAAATTATGTATCGTTTTGAGGAATATACTTGTATATTATTACCAAACTTGTTTATTTATATACTTATTTATATTATTATTATTATTATTATTATTATTATTATTATTATTATTTTGCCAGGTTTCGGTCGGCAGGCCAAGCTTCTTTTGATCGGCCTGGATAATGCTGGCAAATCTACTCTAATAGACAGACTGGCTAGTGGTCGCCTTATTCAACACCCACCCACCGATCAAGCAAGTAGGCGATGTCCAAAGGGAGGGGGGCGTTCTGAAATATTTAAAGTAATATCAAAGATTTTGTTTTATCTATAAACGAAAATTGTATTCATTTACACATCACCCCTTCGTAATCACGATTTTAATTTTTGAAATTTTTATATCGACATATTATATATATATATATATATATATATATATATATATATATATATATATATATATATATATATATATATATATATATATATGAGATAGCCAAAATAACTTTTCTGACATTGGCAGTATTTTATTACTAAGTTTTCTACCCCAAAATATGCGCTGTTGGGTAGATTTTCCATTATAGGTTCTTATGATTCCAGGTTTTCTGCGAAAGATCGATTCTAATGTTGATTAGTCTTTTAATCAGTTATGGTCTAGAAAATATTTTTTGTTTCTGGAAAATATTTTTTGTTTCTAATACGATTAAGTGGTATGCAAATCTAATATCAATTTATTGCACTACTTACTACTATCAAATCCCTTCATCTAGCAGTTGTATTTTTTCCCTTTTGTTTTGTCTTTATAATAAGGGTGCATCATATTAGCAGATCATTTTGGGCGCATTTTCGGGACATTTGGTGTAGGTATGGAACTGGACTAATAACAATTTCTGCATTCATAAATTGGCATAATCATTTATGTATTCCAGGATCAAAAGAGCTTCGCCTCGGGGACATTACATTTACTGCATATGATCTTGGGGGACATATTCAAGGTAAATCTCCCTTTTTACACACACACACACACACACACACACGCACACACGCACGCACGCACACACACACACACATGGCAATGTGTCCAGTAGCAACTGAAAACTTTTATCTTGTAATCTAATTATCAAGTTTTCAATATGTTGTCACAAAATCACTAGTTTAAAATGACTGATATAGATATGAACATACATATATGTACACCATCGTTTCTCCAACACTGACGAAGTGGAAATAAAATAGATTTCCTTACATGTCCCATGAATCCATGTAGTCTACAGGTAGAGGCGAAACTACTGGGACAGAAAGGATTTAAAAATAACCTTAACTGGACATGTTCTAATTCATTATGTCAGACGATACAACCACCTTCCTCTGTCTCTCTTTCTTTCTGATTGTTTACAATGAGGGATGTTTATAATAAGGGATGATTATACCGTTTTACGGTTTCTGTGTACTCAGAGTAAGGTACCTTTGATACTAATTCATAAGTCGAGTCCAGCTGCATACTACAAAGACCCTGGTCTGTCAGCACATTATGCGACAGCAGATCGGAGTCTGTGCTGCTTGCAGTTGTACTTGACTTATAAGTGAGTATATACGGTTGATATATACAGTTAAGATTTCTTCATTGCTCAGTTTTCCGCTAAAATCTTTTAGCAAGAAGAGTTTGGAGAGATTACTTCCCTGCCGTGGATGGGATCGTTTTCTTGGTGGATGCTGCCGATTCTACTAGATTCCAGGAGGCCAGCATCGAATTGGATGTAATAATCTCTCTCTCTCTCTCTCTCTCTCTCTCTCTCTCTCTCTCTCTCTCTCTCTCTCTCTCTCTCACACACACACACACACACACACAAATTATTATGAAAACCGATACAATGGATGCCATCATTACCCTATGTGGGAAGAACTACAGTTTTCATTATTATGATTATAATGATAATGTAGACAGCAGCTAGTATGTACGATCTACTGGTTGCATCAATCCAACTGTCCTGGCCCGTTTCAGGTGGTAATTGTTGCACTCATCTCTTGGCGTAAAGGAAAAGTCCGTGACAACCCTCGCTCTCTATTTGATAGATATTAGCTTAATAAATAAGAAGAAAAAATGAAGCTTGGAAAAACTCAAGCGTATGGAAATATTTTAGTTCATAAATATGTTTGAATGATCAAATACACAAGTTCCGATTTGTTTGTTTATTGGGGGTTGGGGGTTGGTTTGGTTTCTTGGGTGTGGGTGGGTGTGGGTTGACAAATCGCTTTAACGACTATGGCGCTGAGTGATGAATGATATGAAAGCATTAGTGGATGTCCAAATGGTTCGTCTTTTGTCGTCAGGCATTATGCGCCTGCGCCGCAAAGTATGTAGTTCTGAAAAATACTGAAACTTTTTAAAGTTTTAACGTCAATTTTTAGCTGACAACTGCGTCCTCACGATTTTGACTTGCCAATTTAGACAGGTACCAGCCAAGGTAGGTTTATCACTGAAGTGACGGTTACACCGTATGTTGTTCGAATTGCTTTCACGAATTAAAAATATACTCGTACTTAACCCTGAATTATGTTTGTTTTAAATTCAATTCGACTGTTAAATTTTTGTGCCAGCTAGAACTTAATTTTATGGCGATTGCCGACCATATTGAAAGTAAAATGACGATTCTGAAAGAAATCACTTGAAAACAATTCATGCTTTATTCGGACAAAAAATTAAAAGCATCAGTTCCTATTTTAACTTCAGCATCAAACATATTTAACTACTAAGGTCTGTTATATTCAGTACGGTAGCACTGAGATCACAATTTCGAGCTGTGTTATACATGAAACCACTGAGAACAAACTGACTTTCTGACGTGACGGAATGGCGGCCAACTGTGACAGTGATAATGCCGTACTTTAAATATTTGTTTGTTGTTTTGTCCATAGAAATACAACAATATTTTTGTTCTGGTGTACAGATTATATAAAACATGTCTCTGACTACTATATGTTGTGAATGAATGGATTTTCTATTTAACATCACTTTATGATTGTGACTTAACTATGTTTTATAAATACTGTCTTTTTTATACTGTTTTACCTGTGGTTACGAAATACAAGAAATAAACTCCATTACGAGTTTCATGTCTCACACTGCAAAACTTGATCTCTTTATGTCACATTTTCTGGACAGCATATTTTTTAAACAGCATCTGTCCAGTAGTCTCAGAGTTATTTCATTAATGGATGCCAAATTGGAATTACAAATTCTCGGGCATTGCATGTTTCTCTTTCAAAATCCGGACATTAATACCGTACATTTTTACTGGTTGGTTGAACGTATCGTGAGATTTACTTCCCTGAAGCTATCGCTCAGCCAGTTGCTTCTGCTTATATTATCAAATGTGGGTTTAGTTGACGAGTGTGTTGCGTGTAATAACTTGATCACTGTGATCTCTTTCCCTTGCATTTCACAATTTTAGCAGCAACCAACATCTGACCGACGACCTTTTGACATTCATATTAGTATCATTAACGTAACAGAGTTAGTATTACTGATATTATTTGAATTCATTTGATTTGCTTTTTATAGATTAAGCAAGTCAGTAAAGAGGGGCATAATTTCATTTAAAGTGTTCCGATTTACAGAGTATCCTTCATGATGAATCAATCTCTCATGTTCCTATTGTTGTTCTTGGCAACAAAAACGACAAGAGAGAAGCTGTGGAAGAGGAAAACCTGTCGCATATTTTGGGACTGACTATATATAGAACTGGAAAGGTATCGCAGAATTTCTCTCTAAAACTGTATATAACAATATTTCAGCGGAAATAAATGATATCGCTTTTTCCGTCTAAATTTGGCACTAAAATACTTGTATACAGACGCCATTAAATGCAGAAAAAGAAAAACGAAATCAAAACACCAATACCAAGTATCTGTTGGAAATTTAAAAGCAAAATTACCTTTATGAGTGTACTAGAGTCTTTAATGACTACTTTCAAACATTAGTGAACATGATTATTTATTTATTTATTTATTTATTTATTATAATTACACAGTCAATGCAAGATTTAACATGGAGCTTTGGTACTTTAAGTAAGAACAACATATATTTTGTTAATAACTGATATCTACTTACTTCAGATAACCGAGGAAGGAAAGTGAAAAAATACCACATCTGTTGTTTCTTCTTCTGTATGTATATTGTAATAGATAAACATCATTGTTAAATGTTCAGATTCAATGGTTGATTATTCTGTTTATCTATTACAGTTTCGTTAATCTCCATTTTTATTACCAAAATGCAATTTATTTTACTAGGACGCAAATACCCAGTTAAGTGGTCGACCGTTCGAGTTATTTATGTGCAGCGTGTTACAGCAACAGGGATATGGAACAGCGTTCAGATGGCTTGCAAGCCAAGTGAAATCAGCAACTTAATAATAATTTGAAATAGTAATAAAAATGGCCGAATGCGTGTGTGTGTGTGTGTGTGTGTGTGTGTGTAGGTGCTGCCCTTCCCCGACTAAAAACGTGCACACAAACAAACGTAGTCACTTGTCACTTGAAATTTGACCTTCGTTTTATTCTTGCGCACGTTTATTGGGTATTATGCACACTCTGAGTAAAAAGAGACACAGACTTTTGTTTTGGTGCCCTTTTGAGGAAAGTCAGAGCCCCTTTGAAAATTTGGACACCCACCCACCCCAACAATTGACCTGATCCGACAGTGATACCTGTGATATTTTCAAGTCACCGATATGTGATATGGGGGTGGGGGATATTGCTTGCAATTGAAGTAATTGTCTTGCATTAATCCAAAGTGCTGGATGATTTTTTCCTAATTTGTTTCTTACATTTTTTAGCTTGACATTTTTAGAACTTACTTTTAATTAGCACCATAAAGTCTTTTGTTGTGCCTGGGTGTCTTTAAACCCTAATACATACACACGTACATACAAGTTTTATTTCATGTGTAGGGTGAGGAAGTCACTCTTACTAAAAATGCATAAGTTCTGGTTCGCATGGTGTTTGCACATCATTATGACAGAAATTATACTTATGTCATTTATCTACTAACTTAACGAATACTCCAGCTAAAACTAGTTGTGAAGGCACTTTGCACGGAAAATTCATTATGTTTTGACGTACATTTATGCACAGTTCTTACCTGGATGTTTTGTTGATAATATGACCCCAAAAAATAAATGGATGAAATCTAGATGTTATATATGCCTCTTTATATTATAAAATTGGGCCTTCGTAAATGTTCTTCTATTTTTTATTTTATTTTATTTTATTTTTTTGTCATTTTGCCAACTAAACTTTAATATCCTGTTATTTAGGTAAGGAGTCGATACATTTTAGCATAAATATCCCAAAAATTGAGCAGCAAATTTCTTAGCATTATAAATTAATTTTATATTCACAAAGTGTCAGATTACCCATATTTCTGTAAGATTTTACGTCACTCTGAGATATACTATATGTATGAATACTCTGGGATACAAATATTAAGAAAGACTCTTCACTGTACATAATCATGTAATGCAGTGATAGGTTATTTAACCAAGTAAAAATACCCACATGATGGTAGCCGATCTGGACTGATCCACTGGTAGAATTTGCTGTGACAATTCAGATTTTGTAAAACTGTCAGACCTCTCTGTGTGTGTGTGTGTGTGTGTGTGTGTGTGTGTGTGTGTGTGTGAGAGAGAGAGGGGGGGGGGAGAGAGAGGGAGACAGCTGCTTCAGAATATCCAAAACCGATGGTTTTGTAAATGACAAACGACTTACACTTAATTTTCTAGCTCATGTCTCAACTCAAATTAAAAAATAAAATAAGTTATAACATAATTTAACATGCCATAAATTCTCTGATGTCATGAAAACTGGTTAATATCTAGTTTTAAATGTTTTTTATGTAACTTTTATTACTTGTGTACTTTGGTCATAAAACGGAGGTGATTTTTAGACATACTAACAAAGTCCAACTAAAAATTCATTTTGAACTTGTCTATAACTAATGTTATGTGTACATATAAGTTGAAAATTATATATTTTAGAAGATTCTAAATTGTCATCTTGTAAGAATATTTCAGTGACATTTTATTTATGTTATAAAGGATGGGGAAAGTTTACCTTTATATCTAATAAATAATGTTATAACAGTACCTGAAGTATGCTTAAATCCATACATTGCAGTCATTGTTATTCAGTATTCACATGGCTTTTAATCTCGAGTACGCATCTTACCAGTTAACATTTCACAATATGTTAAACTAAAATTAGTAACTGATTATCACTATAACTTGCACAAATTCAGCTGGTCATAATTTTAACATTTTTCAACAATTTTTATTAAAAATTTAGGTACAAACTGATAAATAATAATCATTAATTTGGTGTTGTAGTCGTAAATTTTACATGATTTGGTAATCTACTTGGTCAGAGTGGACATCGCTGTAAATAGCGATACATCAATTTATGCCCCTCCTGTAAACCACTTGGACAGAAACAATGGTTTGATTTGGCGTTATATACATCAATATAAGTTAGTAGGTTATTTAACCAAGTAAAATACCCACATGATGGTAGCCGATCTGGACTGATCCACTGGTAGAATTTGCTAACCACTATGTCATCGTGGCTCCAGCTTTTGTAAGTCGTCTCGTACAGTGTGCGGGAGACCTATTGTACATCCCCGAGCCTGCAGGGGGCTGAGGTTGGTTGTTGTAATGAATATTTATATTTAACAATATTATATTAATTACTGATATTGATTTACACGGATCGTATAATACACATGAATTCTGTCAAAGCATACATTCAAAAAGGACTGTTCAAAAAAGGTTTCATGCTATGCGTGTGTTACAAAATGGCTATATTAGCAGTGTCTATTCAAGCACATTCATGTGTACCAGTTAGTGTCCTACACATGTTGAAAGCTTTGGGCACCAGTTATGATATGTAACAGGAGTATATTCTTGCTGATATACTGTTTTAATTATATGTCCTCTGCTGACAAAATCATTAACCAGCCCATGCTTGAAAATGAAGGATCGTCTGACGTGTACATTTACAGATAAGAATTTTCAAAGCGCTATATATCCTGGACATACTTTTTGTTTTTAGCACTCTTATTATCTATGGGGAGCCTTATTACAGATAAAAGGTGGGATTTTTTTTTACAAGTCTGGATAACCGAGTTTGTATTTCAAAATATTGTATATTATATTTTATCAAATATTAAGTAGTTTACATTTTGTGCAAATTTATTTATTTAAGCATGTTTTTATTTGTTGAAAATAAATATATTGTCTCTGATTGTTCTTAATGTTTTTTTCGGTGTATTTTTTTATTTAAAGAAATACTCTTTTATCTATATTGTCACAAGAATACAAACAGTAGATGTGAGCAAAGTGATAGATCAATACATGAGATGGCTATATCATTTAGCACGTTTTATGGCAATCCATCAAAAACTGTGGACTGGTCAGATGCGCTAAGGAGATTCTGTCATATATTTAAGGACACACGGTACTAATTATATGGATAAATGGGTTTGGCTGGCCAGGATTGGTTAATAATGTAAGTTATGCTTTAAGAAAAAGAATCTTTTGAGAGCTTATCCTAGTTGAAAGTGAAAAGAAAAATAGAGACATTGTTTTATTGATGGAATTTCAGTTCTTTAACAGTCTTGAGTTTGGAACACTTATTACGGTCCGGTACATTCGAGGATGTGAGTTTGTGGAGCGTTTCATCAAGTTCATTCCCATATTTTCTCATAGAGCAAAGAATCTAGCAGACACTGTTGTGGATTTCCTGAATGAGAACAAAATTCCGCTATCAAACTGCCGTGGTCAATCGTATGACAATGCTTCAAATATGTCTGGACGCTACACCGGACTGCAAGCACGGATTCGTCAACTGAACGAGTTCGCTGTGTATGTCCCCTGTGCTGCACACAGCCTGAACTTGGTGGGAGTAAAAGCGGCCGAGTGTTGTCTACAGGTTGGAAAATTCTTTGACTTTGTTCAGCGCCTATATTCCTTTATCTCAGCTTCTACACATCGATGGAATGTTCTGATATCTTCTTTAGGAAAATCTCTCGTTGTCGTCAAGCGTCCGTCTGACACGAGATGGTCGTCACATTTTGATGCCGTCCATGCTCTGCATGGAGGTTTCGAAAAAATTCAAGATGCGCTGGATTCTATATCAGCTGACACTGATCAGGAAGTGAATACGAGGCGAGAGGCAGAAGCACTGAGCAAGAAAATGGAGAACCTGGAAACGATCATTCTGACAATTCTTTGGAACGACATTCTGGAAAGAGTGAACAAAACAAGTAAGGTCCTGCAATCAAAAGATGTGGACATACTTGTAGCCATAAATCTTCTTGAGTCTCTGAAAACGTATCTTCAAGAAATTAGAGACAAATTTAGTGACTATGAACTGAAGGCCAGGAGTAGGTGTCCAGAATTGGATTATAGCGATGCGAAGAAACGGGAACGAAAGCGAAGTGTACGTCTTAGTAGATATGATGGACCAGAAGAAGAGATACTTCTAAATAAAAATGATAAAAGTGAAAAGTTCAAGGTAGAAACATTCCTCCCTATTCTGGACTCTCTGAACTCTGACCTGACAAAACGTGCAGAAGCTTATTCGTGGATTGGAAATCTGTTTTCATTCTTCACTAAAATAAAAAACAATTGATTCTGATGAGCTAAACAAAAAGTGTGAAGATCTAGCTAATATGTATCACAAAGACCTTAATAATGATGACCTTCTAAATGAATGCAAGCATCTCAAGCACTACATGGTTCTTTACGAAAATTGTGAAACTCTCCCTGCGGTGTACAAAAAAATAATTTCAGACAACTTGAAATCTGTATTTTCTAATGTTGAAATTGCACTCAGAGTGTACATGTCCATGATGATAACCAACTGTACTGGGGAACGTTCATTTTCATGATTGAAGCTCATAAAGAATCAGCTTCGCAGTACAATGGGGCAGCAACGTTTGAACTGGCTTTCACTCATGTGCATGGAAAATGACATCCTGAAGACCATTGACTTTAAACCACTTATAAATCAATTCTCTGCAAAAAAAATTACGCAAACGATTATGTTGATTTATAATAAATAATTCATGCCCCAGTGCATTCTTTGCCCAGAGCCTACAATGTTGTTAAGACGGCCCTGATATCGACCAGCGGTATCAAAACCAAATAGTTGAAAGTAAAACGATAACATGGTAAGGGCAACATATAAAGCTTCCCGATCAACGGGGAATGTAAATGGTGTATGTTAATAAAGAAAAATGAAAAGTTATTGAAAATGATGGACGGTATATACATCACATAAAAATGCTCAAGGTGATGGCATAAAAGTTATAGCTTAGAATAAATGTTTACTTCTTTCAGGAATTCTATAAAACAAGTGACGTTTATTGTATCAAAAAGTTCCTTCATGTCGTGCACTCTGTAGTACTGATCAAGTCCGATATATCAACCCCCTAAATCTGTGTTGATACTGATGGACGAAAATCAATATCATCAAGGGGGAAGGGCTGATTTATCGGCCTAGTACTGATCGCGCGTAGGTTGGAGGTCGAAACACTCTCTCATAAAGTGCTTAACAGTGAATGGGTTCAGTGCAAGAAACGCACTCTGGTGGGTCTTCGCCTTTTAGTATGTGGGAGTGTGCTATATAAGTATGACCAATTCTAATTCTTGCAATGACTACCTCCTCCATACGGATGGTACTGTAGGGAATATTAAATTATATTGCAAATTCATATACACCAATATAGCAAAGATACATTTCATGCAACATTTAGGTACCTAAGCTTCATTTAAGAAAATCATAAAAAAAAAAAAATTAAACTTAAGATATATACCCTAATAAAATAATTTAAGGTTGAAATATATTACCAGCCTTGTCATATCATGCAATATTTCAGTAAAAGGTCATTGTGACCATCCATATGTGCATGTATTACAACAGAAAAGGAGATTTAAATGACCGATAACCGAAAATTCCCCTAAAACATGTATAATTTACAACTAAAGTAAGGTAGGCATAAGTCAATTAAAATACAAATACGAGGTTTCAAAACATTCACTGAATGAAACTGGTTGGACACAAAGTCATGAGGGGTCATTACCATTAAGCATGGTGGTAAAGACCTAAGAAATCATACCTGAAGCATAATGTTTCCAAACATAGAAAGGAAATAACACATTTCTCACCATAAACTATAGAAACTTTATATATCTTTTTGCTTAGGTATTAAACAATGTGCAAAACAATCCACCTATCATAGTTAAACCTGAACAGAAAGAAAATCCAAACCCCACCCACCTATTGATTATAAAATAAAAAGGAATATATTATAATTTTTTAATCACCCCTCCAGTAGGTTTATGTAATTTGATAGAAACATTTCTAATATGGACATAAATAGAGCCAGGCCACATTATCTATAGCCTTCATTTGCATAGCTGAGCTGATTATGACACTGTGGTTTTCAGAACAATAATTAGCAAATGCATGTGCAAATGCATCTTGCATTACTACCTGGAGTGAAGGTAAAGCATTGACCAAATGTTGCATATATTTATTTTTTTACTGGGGTGGGGACACTGGCCTAGTGGTCTAATGTGCTCACCATTATGGATCATTGCCATCTCACCTCTGTCTGTGTGAGTTCGAGTTTCGGGTTCGGCCAACGTGGGTATGTGAGAAGCGTGCCAGTAGCTTCACGTGGGTTGGTGGTTCTTTCTGGGGGTTTTCCTTTCACCATTTATACTGACCCCCATGTATAGCATATCCTGTGCTGAAAAATGGCATTAAACCCTACAACAACAACAAAACTTTACATATAATTTGATTTACATGTAGTTCTTTACTTTGCTTTCAGTTTCAATAATTTATTTTCTTCTCTCTTACTTTTTCTCTCCATTTTTTCCTGGATTTTTCTTGCTTTTGCTCATTTGTTTTCTTTTACTTTCAATAACCTCTGTGCTTGTTAAAAGCCTGTGCAATGTGATGGCTTTTTGTGGCTTGCTGTCAGATTTTGATGTGACAACAGGTGGAAGAAGAACTTCAGCTACTGCCTCATTTCAGCTGGCGGCTGGCAACTCTGTTGTTCCGGTTTCATCTGCTGTTATCTCTATATCTCCAGAAAGAATCAGATTTTAAAAAAATTGGGGGTCATCTACTGATAAATCTTGTGATTGTTCACATGATGGTGTTACTCGTGGTTGTAATAAATCGTGAACTGCAGTGGCTGATTCATTGAGTGCTGCTTGCATTTGATCAGGGAGTTGCTGATTCACCCACTAGTTGTATTAATTCTGAATTATATGTAAATGTTCTGGTGTTAATTGTCCTAGCTGTAGATTTCTGCTTACATTTATCAATTGCGGTTCATGATCCTTAAAAATAACTTTAATCTGATCAGAGGTATTTTTGTCTTCTAAAAGTGGGACATCATTTGGCTCCGACGGCAAGAATCCAGTCAATGGATTAGCACTTGCATTTAATGGACAGGCCCCGCACGTTGAGAAACTGGAGCAGATATTTTGAGTAATGAAGGTAGGCTCCCAAACTTTTGCAAAAAGTTTGGGAAAGATCTGTTTATTTATAATGATAATAGGATGCGCAGACAGAAGTTCAGAGCACACATTGTTGTAAGCTTTATTGAATGGTCCAAATACAGACCTGTCTAAAGGTTGCAGGTAATGAGCACAGTGAGAGAGGAAGCTTAAAATGTGGATATTTCCTGTTGGACACATTCTACCAAGCCAAGAGTTTCATGGGAGCTGTGCCCATCCAGTAGAAGCAGGTGGTGTCTCTGAGGACCACAGTTTTTGAGGTAGATGTTCTGAAACCAGTGCATGCCTAACTCATCATCCATCCAACCATTGGTTGAAAACCCCAACAAGCGTTGGTAGGGGCTTTGGCAACATTAAAACCTTGAATGGCTTTCTTCGTCTTCCCCTTAACAATGAGCATAGGGGGCATTTCTCCACCAGTGGCATCAACACATGCCATAATTGTGATGTTACTTCGGATATTGCTTGTTTTCCCATCAATAATTTTTGTCCCCCTTTTACGGAAACAACGTTAACAAGATTATGAATTAATTACTTCCTGGTTTCATTGCAATTCCAAATTGAGTCTGGTGTGTTGCGAATATTTATGGTGTTGATGATTTCTGTGAGCTCTTTGAAATACTTAGATACAACTGTAGTCTTCAAAATTCTAGCTCTTACAGCACCCAGTTTCTCAGGATGATGATGTTTGAGGCCAATGAATCAGTCCTTTCCAGGAATCTCATCTTTGAAAAGACTTCTAATTTTCAATCTTTGATACAGCCACCCAGTTTTTAAAAGGAGCCATTTTCTTGATACTTCCATTCCTTTGTGATCAGCTAATGTCACTGTATTTATATTTTGTTTTACATCTACTGGCAGGACAAATTTCCTTCCAGGAAATCTTGGATTTTATTATTGCGATTACTTGGAAGACTGTTAGCACATGATTACACTTTAGGCCACTGGTAAATTAGTACATCCAAGACTACAGGTACATCAACACTTTCAGTGCTGGATCTTATGTTGAACACCAATGGAATTTAATTAGAACATTATTTATTAGGACTGGTGATAGAAAACTTTTTGGGCTGTTTGGGATTTAATTTGCAATACTGTAAGTTCTTTTACAATTTTCACTTGTATTCAAGGGAAGTAAATTATTTCTTGAATTTTACAAAACTTTTGGTTTTTGCTCTTTTATGTTACTCGTTTTAAGACCATAGAGTCGTAACACAGTAGAACTTCGATTATCCATCAGGGTGCGGGACAGAGACCATGACGGGTATGAGAATAGACGGATAATAGGATATGTACATTAAAAATATTACATAATCTTTGGCAACATCTAACTAGATGCTACCAAAGATTGAGCAGGAATGTGGCAGCAACTCTATGTGTCCTCCTCTTTCTAGGTTTAAACAGAATTGAGGAAGAGGACTCTGGCCCACATTGATGAGGTCACTCTCCAGCAGGATGGCCCAATTAGGGCTCATAGGTCAGAGGCATGCCAAGGGAGAATGACAACCCAAAGGCACCACATTCTGGCATCAGTAGGTGGCACACTGTGCAGCTCAAGAGGACTTACCAATTGCACCCAATAACTCTGTGCGGGCGATCAACCCTTTTTTTTCCTACCTTGTCGAGGGACCCAGCAAACCTTGCATATACGAGCTTGCCAGAGCCAAATTTTAGTTTGTCCTGCAAGTGATGCAAGTGGATTTATAAAGCCCTGACCAGAGGTAATAGGTAGGAGTTACAATATTCAGTATCATAAAATGGAAAATCAAATAAATTCAATTTTGCACATAACACGGACAGGAAGAATTTTATAAAATTGAAATCAGTAAATTTCTCACAGAACTGTGACACTATATCTGCCATGCCTAATTAGCTTTCACAGATGGGCTAACTCAAAAATACCAGTATATGCTGCACTGTAAGCATGAGCTGAGCAAATAAAAGCATGGGACAATTATTGTGTAGTTCTAAACAGTGTAAATATTTTGTACCAAATAACCAAAACAAATACTAAATAGTTATAAGTGTCTTTGTATTGCTTACAAGAAGCCAAGCAAAAGTGGGAGCAAAAAAAGCACTTTAATAGCTTTAAATACAAATCAAGATTTTCTAATAAGAAAAACAAGTACCAGTATACAAGTATTATATAATATATATACAAGCAAGAATAATGGAGAAGATATAAACAGGTGAAACAAATTTGCAAAATGTATACTCAAACCCAGAAAAAAGCACTTCAAACATGGGATAAAATTAGTTTATAATAAAAAGCAACATATATCAAAATCAATAAAAATATGTATAAAATGGAATGTTATTTAAGGAATAACACAATAACAATTAAATAAATTATTTCACAAAGATAATGAAACATACTATGAGATATAATCATTCACAACACACATGTAAGCTAGTGTTCTTTGTCATGGCTTTTGATCATAGGCCTGATATAAGAAATAAAAAATCATATGAACTGGTCTAAATCAATATCAAAATATATTCAGGAGCTAAGTTTTGTTATATCTATTATTTAAAAAATTTAAGAAAAAAAAAATCAAAGTTATTTAAGGAGTATACTACCATATTTACTGTATGTTTTCAGACATGGTTTGTTTTCGGACACCGTTTTTTTGGGGCAAATATAATATTTAAATGCCTTGTAATTTTTCGGATGTTGCTCCACTATAATTTTTCTACAATTTATGTTATCTGGTCAATAAAATTCGCCTGTATATTTACAAATCACTGTTCACAAGCTCAATTAAATACAAAAATGCAAACAATGGAGCTTTGACTCAATTACAGAGTCAATTAGGTATGGTTATGCTTGTGGTCAAATCTGCACCATTTTTTTTTTTATTCAGAACCAATTCAATACTGCAAGATGTGTTTTAATGAAAACCCTATTTCAGTGCCACCATGAATGCAAAACAAATAATGATTACATTTTTGGGGGAAATGGTCACTATGGAAATATGTTGGAGGCAAGATGAGCACCATTTTCATTCAAAGGAGTTCAATATTGCTATAACAATGTTTTAGTGAAACCCATTTAAGAATGACTTTCCATTCAGTAGAAGTAACCATACAAAGATTTTCCGGATGGTCATCATGGCACTCAGTTTCGAGGTTGGATCAGCATCATTTTAATGTACACTGTAAGGAAAAAGCATTTTGTTTTTTTTTTTTTTAAATGTCAGCATGGAGATCAGTTCAGAAGTAACTGTTACACAAGGTTTAAAATTCTGAGAGCTCATAGTGGCATCATTTTCTTTAGGACAAACTACATATAGTGAAAAGTGTTTAACTGAAAACCCAAGTCATATGACCAGCAACTGATCAGTAATATCAAGACTTTCAAAATGGGCACCAGGGTGGCTAAACTGGATTTCAGATCAGTATTATTTTCATTTCAGACCAACCAGACTTCAGAAGCGAAAACCTGATATCACTATCCATTAAGAAGGAACATCATTAAGACTTCAAAAAGGCTGCCATGACAGTCATATTGAACACTAGATTGCTACCATTTTCATTTGGGAAGAAGCAGACATCATAAAAAGTCTTCTGGTGAAAACTCAATGTCATTATGACCTTCCATATGATGGAGTAGCAATAAAATATTTTTAAGATATTTTTTTGGTGATCATAATTGATGTCAGGTTGGCTTCATGTTTATTCAGTACCAGTATCATTAGAAGACTTTCGTGAAAACTCTATATTGATATGACCATCCATTCTGAAGTAGGAGATATAATATCATTTCTAAGATGGCCATGATGGTATTATTTTCATTTAGGAGCAAGTACACGTCATAACAAGTCTAAAAAAAGTCTAACAAGTCAATATGACCATCCATTATGGAGTTGCAAAAGCAAGATTTTCAAGCTAAACACCTTACTGGCCATATTGGATGTCAAATCAGCACCATTTTCATTTAGGACCAACTAAGTTTTTTGGTGAAAACCTGACGTGGATATGACAATCTGTTATGGACGGGTAGTGATAAAATTGTCACCTAGGTGTCCGTACTGGCTGGCAGACTGGCACCCTCTTCATTTCGGCACAACTTGACATACAAAGTATTTTAGTGAAAACTCCATGTTGATATATCTGTTCAGGATACAGAGCAATAACAATATATTCAAGATGGCAGCCATTATCATTTAGGATTAGCAAGACCTTGAGATGGCTGTGTATGTGAAAAATTTCATGGTAGTCCTATAAACAGTTTCAGGGAATAGTAATAACAAAGTTATTCCAATAGATGGATGGATGACTGACAACAGACCCTAGAAAATACTTTTCTGGTCTATGACCAGAAGACCTAAAAAAAGAAACCAACAGAAAATAGTCATGACAGGAGAATATATAATGTTGTACAAACAGCCCAAATCATAAAAAAGTCAAGTTTTTCATCCTCCACATTAGATGTCTTACTATCCCCAATACAGGTGTAAGTAAAACTTGCAACAAATAATTAATATGGGCCCCTTTCATTATCTGGTTAAAATTAAACAGGATACATTTCTAAAGTGTACCTCTGAACCAGTTTTTTGTAATGGATTCCATCAAGATATTCAAGCATTAAGTTCTGGCTGAATTTTTAGAATTACATTGGTACTTTCACAAAAAGTCCCTATAATTTACATGAAAATTTCCACAGGAACATGGTACCTGGAACAAGGTTTTGGATAAATACTCTATAGAGCTGTGAAACCAAAGAATACAGATGTCAGGGATTTTTGTTGGATGATCCAAAATAGACTTGCTGTTTATAGGCAAAAATAGCCAAATCAAGAATAAAATTTCTGAACTTTTAAAAATTATGAATTTCGCATTATCAGAAATATGTTAAATGGAACAGTTTGTGTGTGTGTGATTTGGATTTTTAATGTAGCTTTAACAATTTTTCAGACATATCGCTACGATGTCTGAAGTGGGACAGTTTTTAGTGATGTCTAGCACTGGGGCATCATGCCACAGACACATAGCATCATGTCCCACCCAGTCACATTATCCTGACACCAGGCCGACCAGTCCTAACATTAACCTAAGAGGCCTACTCTCATCACCTGAAGACACGAATGCCTATGATGTCTCTGAGAGTGAGAAACAATTTATTTAAACTGGAAAATGTTTCATACAAAAATGTGAATCAGAAACACGAGATCTTGGCAAGTGTCTTCATAATACAATGCACTTTGAGTAAATCTGAAAATGGAATGCACCAATGAGCTTTTGTCATTATTGTGTGCATATTTCATGCCACATTCAAAACTGTCTGGCACTCATATAATTGTCACAGGATCCATTAATTTTTAGCTAAGTTTCAAATATTTATTCCATACAATCTAAAACTTACATATGGAAGGAGTGAATTCAAAGGACAGTGATTGCATTTTGCATCAATGCACATGAATGACCTAATACAAACAAAATTACCTATAGAAATTACTCAACTACAGGTAAAACCCATTGTAACACGATGCTTGGGATCCAAGAAAAACATCGTGATATAAGCAGGATCGTGTTAAAAATTTTTTCAAAAAACTTCTCCAGAGAAAATGTGCATTGAAATTTCAATGTCATCAGTTTAACTAATCTCTTGATCATATATTGTTTGTTCTGTTTGCCGGGTTTCATCAGACATCAAATACACTTCAGTTTTAAATTGTATACGTGCCAATATGGCCGAAACAGTGCATGGTGAAGTTAAGGTAACCTTAAACACAGTGCTGGGATTAAAAATCTGCAAGGGATACGAATAATTGGCTTTTCCGAGAGCATGTATTTAGGATGTTAAAAAGAGAGGTCACCTTAAATTAAAAACTGGGAGCCATGCTGCCATCGCGTTATAAGAGGAATCACATTACAATGGGTTTTACCTGTATCATACAATAGCTCTCCTCCATTTTAACATGACTTGTTATAACGTGATTCCGGATATAATGTGGTACCACTATGGACCCTATGACCAAAATCATACCAATGTATAACAATACAGGCTGAAAGAAAACAAGGTGAAACTTAAGTCTTATATCTTCATTTCCTTTTCAAAGCAGCATTATTTGTTAAATGTTGATAGTGCCCACTGTACTACTTTTTGATTTATTACACTATTCACAATATATCCCAGTTATGTACATATTGTGATTCACAATATAATGCATTTGGCAGCTATGGACCCAGACCACCATGTCATAATGGGGGAGAGTTGTACATGTACATGTATTAGCAGAAAAATCCCATAACTTTATTGCCACTCTGGGAATATTACATGCCAGAAGATGGACTGACAAAGAAACCTGTATGGATGAAAATATGACAAAATATCCTTTCTGTCCTTTCTAAACAATAAAACCTATGAAATTCATTCAAAATAAATTTCAGAATGTATGGATAATTCTTGTATCTACATGGTACATAAAACTCGAGTTCTATTCTCTGAACTCACTGTTGGCAATGAATACTGTTTGAATAAAGGGGGCTTTGAATGTACAAGACTGAAGATCTAAACACTTTATCAGCTTTCAGTCTGAATGAGTTTTAATTCTCAGTCAATCAAATACGATGATACAAATGTAAAACCTTTGATGACTGTTGGAGAAAAATCTCATTCTGAATTTCAAGCTGATAGTTTAGACTTTATAGACCTGGAAAAAGTCAAAATAGTGAGTGGTCATTATTATGCTGCCAGTCTGGTTGAACCTATAATTCAGAAAATCAAAGTTCTGAAAGTCTTGGATGACCACAGAGTTCATTCTTAATCTCTTTCATGTTGGAATCAATGATGCCTGGAGGAATGTATGTGTAATAATTTGGAAATTCATTAGCTGGATCTTCATTCATCCAGTAATGGTACTTCAGTTTGCGCCAGCGAGCAAAGGCACGAAAATGTGCCTGTAGTCCCCAGTAGTTTGGGAATAATTCAAATAAAATTGCATGATGTGGTAAGAACATAGTAAAGGCATTCCCTGCTCCATGCATCGCTATTAAGATGTCTGTCTTAACCACAAGTTCAAGCTGCTGTTTGAAGGGAATTTCTTCAAGGACGACATCATGAACTGTAGCACTTTTAAGATTCTTTTGAACATGCTCTAGTACCTCTGCTTCATTTTTTATTTTTCTAAATAAAGTTCTTTTACTCTCATCAGATGCAAAGTTTTTATAATCCCTTCTCCAAATAATCAAAACTGTCAAATTTGAACACTCCAGCTGTTTATCAAGATTTAGACCAAATGACTGCACAAATTTCTCAGAGAAACCTTTGGCCCAAGGTAAATGATGTTGCCAATGGAAATTCAACGGACTTTCATAGCTAAGTATGTTCCAGATAAGATGCTTATAAATTGTTGTCTGTTTCAAGTCTTTCATGAAAGAAATGTTGTGGAATAATATGTCCCATGCATCCTCCATGTGTCCTCTTGGCTGGTAGTTTGTGAATAAAACATTCACTTTTTTCATATCAATTTTAAACCTGCGACACAGAAAATAGATATTGTACCATTCTGTCATGGTGTGGTACAAATTGTGACTTTCATATCTCTGTATTGCAAAGGTCACTGTGTCATCAATTGGATGACCACTAGATTCAGGAGTTTTCCATTTAGCCCTCTCCAGGGAAGACATCCAGGATATCAAATGTGTGTATTCTTTCCCATATTCAAAACTATACGAGGGCATGGTCCAGTCATTACAATGAATAGCAAAGACTCCTGGTCGTGCTGGATCTACAGCAGCCATCTTCAGCCATGCAAACTCATGGCCATAACCCACAAAATTCCCATCACAGGCTTCATATGGATTCTCCCACCATTTCCAGACATCAATAAACTGTCGGGTATCACGGTTTTGAATGTTAACAAGATGATAATAGATGATGTAGGCAATGATTAAGATAGGAAATAAGACTGTGATCTTTTGACGTAATGGTTTCCGTGCAGTTGTCAGTGATAACCTAGCAATAGCACGTGTCCAAGCTTTTCCTGTTTCATACAGCATTTTTATACCTAGATTTCGCATCTGCATCTGAAGAAAAAAAAAAATACAATAAATGTATGCTGGGATCAATTCTCAGTTTTCTTTTGTCAAATATTATCAATACATCATAGCTACCTCTTCATTAAATGTTCTGATAGATTCAGATTATGTTAACCTTACCTAGCTGAACAACAATTTTCTCCTCATTGTGGGAACCATTAAGATCTCACAATGATCATGATTACCATGATACTTAACGTGACAAATAAACAAAAATACATACATGAAGATTGAATATATTTTACCCAATATACTGATACAATCCATTAGAAATGCCACACACACTCACCTACAAAAACAAAATCAAATAGCTTTAACAACTACAAAAGGAATGCAATGGAAACATTCACACAAGGAAAACAGGTCACCATTACTTGCTTTCCTCAATGATTAGTTGTAGCCATTCCAAGTATTCAGTGAATATTGCTTTGTATATTTAATCTGTATTGTTTCTTGGCTTTTCTCCATGATGATATGTATATCTATACTGTGTGACTGACCTTGATTAGTAATAGAGTTATGGACCTACCTAACTAGTAACATTTATTTTGTAAACAACATAATATACAGCTAATATTTCTCCATGATTTTAGATTATATATTCAGATCATTATTACTGGAGGTAATCCTGTTTGCTTGAGTTTGAATTCCTGGTGTACCTGCTGTTTTATATGTTTTTTTCTAAAATTTTAGTAACAGACCTGACCATATATACTTAGAACATGGAAAATGTCATAGAACAGTTTCACTCAAGTGCAATGCTTATGACAACTGCCCTAACATTGTGAGCCAAAATGTAAAGCAAATTCATTTGACTCTGGGGTCATTTCCAGGTGTGCAGAACAAAAAACCCATTTTACCCAGGACAAATTTGTCTATACTGATATGTTGTCCTTTCCCTCGTTTTGAGGGATAAGAATATGCATGATCTCTCTTGATGCAGTTGCTTGGTCCTTTTTAAGTACCACTTCGGATCTCACACTGGGTCATGTAGATGACCTTGAGATGAATTGTTCAAAGCAGACAGGGATTTCACAGCAACAGTCTGATTCCCTATGAATGGGAGCCTGTTCTTGGCAATGATAGCAGGGGCTGTCATGAGTGATACTGACCCATTTTGTTGGAACTGCATGTACTTAAAGTCCACTGATATAGCAGTTTTTTCACTGATTCTGCCTGCCATTGCTAATGCAGTAGGGAGGCAAGTCTTATATGAAAGGTGAACCAGTGAGGCCCTTGAGAGTGGTTTCAATGGTATTTTGTTCAGCCAGGTTAGTACCCATGATAGATTTTACTTTGGTCACAGAGCCAATCTCTTTGGACATGTATAACTGAAATTGGACAGAAAATTGGATGAGTCTTTGTTTTGTCAGATATCCTCTTTTCCAAGTTGATGCATTGTGTCAGAGATCATGAAATATTAACCTTTGATTGTGAATGATGCTAACTGTTTCTCATCAGTCATACTAGGAAGTTAGCTATCTGAAGCGTTGCTTACATCGTACAGTGTGTTCTTGGGCACACCACTGTGTAAAGATTTTCCATTTGCCTTCATCTGCTTTCAAAGTGGTGGGCTTACTCACTTGAACAACTCTATCCACCACTGGTTGTGACAACTGTTTGTTTTTGAGGTTTGTTTAATATCAGCCAGATATGTTGGTTCAGAAACTCTGGGTTGTGATGAAACACCTGCCATATGGGTTGCGATGAAACACCTACCATCTGGGTTGCAATGAATCACCTGCCATCTGGGTTGCTTGAGCAGACGAGGGAATATTCTAATTTTCCTGGGGATTTCCACTGTGATATTGATGAGGTCACTGATCCAAGATTTTTCTCATCTAAGTGGAATCATGATAAGGTGACACTCCAGTTCTATTGCCTTCTTTATCACCTTTGGAATCAGAGGTGTTGGAGGGTAAGCCATGGTTCCCATGTTTTTCTAAAGATAAATTTACAGGTCATTTCCAGGATGAAATTTAATTTTTTCAAGGTTCACATATGACCATTACTGAATGAAATTAAAATACATTTAGATTATAAAATATGCATTTTTAAATCTAAAGATGTTTCTCTTTCAAGACTCCAAAACATCTAAATCAGAAAAGATGATCATGCACAAAAAAAATGTGTCACACGAAACAAGTTTGACTATATTCCTATAATTTGACATGTAAAGTCATTTCAATGTGCAGAATAAAATTACTTACTTTACTTTGCTTTCATGCTTTATGTTGCTATGTGGAAACAACATAATGAACATAAATTAGTTTTGTTTCCTTTCAAATCTTTAATTCTAAAGAATTATATATATATATATATATTTGTGTATGTTATACGAATTAAACATTTACTATCACAGTATGAAAAAAAGAAAAAAATAAAAGCAAAGTATTATAATCTTATCTTGTAACGAAAAAGTTTAACCCTGAATTTATCTGTGCCAATAAAATCACAAGCAAGATTTTTCAAAGAACCTAAACTCCTTAAGACGATTGCATTAAAATTATTCATTTAAAAACACATGTACATAAGGATTGATTTAAATTTTGATAAAAGACCTTCAAAATTATATACTGTATTGTTGCATAAACAAGGCCTGACTTATCTGTAAAATCAACTTGTCTTCTTGTAATTCGATGAACCAGTCCCTAAACCTGTATTGATACAGGGGCTAGTGTCGTTTTTTATTATATATATAATACAAGGGACGACAATTTCCCATTTCTCCTGCGTTCTATTTAAGATCTGAAACCAATGTTTTAAGCTACATGCCACTGTGTAATAGTTTTGCACCAACGTTTATCAGTCCATTTTCTAATCTGGGTTTCCTCCGAATATTCCACCCTATTTTTCACATTTAGACATTTAGGTTGGGGTGTGGGGTCAGAGCAATTGCATATAGAAAATTTAGAATTTGCCGCCACCGTGCGGTAGTGGCATATGGTAGTCGCTTACCAGTGGATCTATAAAATTTAAACGATGTTATAACGACTTAAACCTGCATGAAATAGATAGGAAAATGATATATTTTCTCAGAAATGGCAAGTATTATAATCGTTATGTCTTTAATCCGCTGAGACCAGACCAAACCACAGCATAGATGAAACCTGACCTTGTAGTCGCCATTTGCATTACTAGTCACATGACTTCACAAATCTCAAACAACTACATCGGAAGTCCAGTAGTCATGTGATATCAACAACAAACTCCATTTTAATGTTGTTGTACAAAAATTAAATTATATTAAATGAAAGTCTGATACATTTTGTAAAAACCAGAAAGAACATATAATTCTCAACTTATTTATTTTAGAACAGCAAGAAATCAGTCGCTGTCGCAGCAATCTGGCCAGTCAGATTCATCAAGCAGAGAGCAAATTAACGTGGTAGTAATGTGATACAACAAAACCCCAGTAGTTGTTCACGAAATATATATATAGAGCGAGAGAGAGAGAGAGAATTTTGTGTTCTTTGGTTTTTGTATTCTTATTACAACCGGTATACAACTTTCATTTAATGTTTTGTTTTTTTCTACAACATTTGAAAATGTGGGTTGCAAGATTTGTGTACTCGTGCGACTAGCAATGCAAATCCGAGTACCAGGTCAAATTTCATGAACGCCGTAGTTCTATCTTGTCTTTCAGCAGATTAACGACATAAAGATTTTAATACTCTCAGTTTCTGAGAAAATAAATAATCTTCATATCGACTATGTGCAGGTATGACTCGATTTAACAAAGAATTTAACAACAGCCGTCTGGCAGGCGGCTAAGCTTTGCCGCCGCCATGTTGGCCTCTTCTGCTGCTAGACTGGCTTTTATACCTTCCATGTAAGGAAAAATATGAATATTTGAGCTATCTGTGGAAAATATCTACTAAACGAATCTAATGCACTGAACGTTTGGATTGACTCAACAAATTTGTTTATGGTCAGAACTCAATAAATTTAACTCAGGATCAGTTCAGTTACAACCCAATTACGTAATTGTTTCGGGCGTCAAGTGGTGGCGGAAAATTCCCGGGTTTTTCCCAAATTTCATCAATATTTTCAAAATTCAAGGACTTTTCATGGTCGGGAAAAAAATTATAATTTCTCCCAACTTTTTCCCTGATCTCCCGGTAGTGTGGGAACCCTGGTAAGCGTATGCATCCAGGCCACTCCAATATATGGAATGAGTATTGATTGCACAGGCTTTCGGATTCAGGACTGAAGAGACAAAGGTTGGGAGTCTGGCATTCCACCTTGCCGCAAATAGGTCCACCATTTTTCGATACCACTGGCACATACTCAATTTGTGTGTGTTTGTTTTGGATTTTTAATGCAGCTTTAACACTTTTAGTCGTATTGGTCTGAGTCATATTGGTCTGATGTCTGCAGTGTGGCAGTTTATAGTGATGTCTAGCACTGAGGCATCGTGTCCCACCCAAGCATATTATCCTGACACCAGTCCTAACACTTAATGCTGCATGTCAATTGAGGCAGCTGCTAGTACCATTTTTATAAGATTCTGGTATGACTTGGCCGGGGTTCGAAACCTTGACCTCCTGCATTTGAGGCAGATGCTTTAATCACTTAGGTCACTGGACCAGTGCTTATTCCATTTGTATTAGTTGATTCTTCTGAGACAGTGAGTCAACTAATAATGCATTTAGCTGGTCCTGGAATATGATAAACTAGGATGTGGATTTGTCATTGAAGATACTACTACTACTACTAGTATGTTATTATTTTCTTTTCAACAGTCTGTTGGTAGACTGTCAGTTTGAATAGGTGTCCTTAATTATTTCTGAATAATTTCTGATTTACCTCATATATTTGAATTTTATATCATAACATCATTACTGTTCTCTCTAATTAGCATGTATTATTTGTTTGCCAAAATAAAAACATCAGTGTCTCAAGTTAGTAACACTGTAAACTGAATTTGGAAAAGCCCACATACAAAATACAATTATAACTTATCATCATAGAGATAAACAAACAAAAAAGTTATATATATGTAACTATATACACCACTCCCTCGATAACTTACGCACAGCGGGGTCCAAAAACATTGACCGCGTTATAAGCGAGGGCGCGAGTTATCGAGGGACATATAACAAACAACAAAACAAAGGGATCGATGTAGAGGCAAAAGGGGGGTGGGGTGGGTTGGCATTGTTACAGTGTTGAATACTCAATTAATAATCGTGCTAAGATTAACTGTGAATAAATATCTCTTCATAACGGTGTACTTTGTTTACTTTTTTCCTCACAGCGTAACATTAATTTCAGGATAACTTACAGTATATTGAGGAGATCATCAAAACATTATTCCACATGGTTTCCGTTCGCTTAACACATGTACGACTTCGCACATTGTGTACTACGTCACTAATTTTTGTGTTGAATTGGATAAATTCTAGTTTTACTGTTTGATCCAAAGTAGACTTTTTTAATACAAAAGATCGACACTCATTTCGAAAAAACAATGTCGATCAAACGATAGGTAGATTTGATTGCAGTATCAGTAAAATGAAAAAATAAATAAATTCACAAGGGTTAACCATTACCAACATGAATTTAATGGGTCTACAAATTTAAAACAACGTAAGTTGGAACACGATAATACTTGCAGTTTGTGACACGTCTGACAAATATCACTTCACATTTTGAAAACATCTGTTAATTTTTTTGTGTTACTCTTTGATTTCCCTGCCGCCTCTGTGTATTGTTCATGGATGATTATCTCTCTGAGCTGGTATGGATAATTACATGCGGCTTCCTGATTCGCTGAGTGTATCTCTCCCGACAATGAATTTTGTTTAATTCTATGTCTGCGCTGGAATCTCCAAAGCCATCCATGGCTTGCCCTAAAATGAGATTCATTCTCCATACTTTTTGCCATTTTTTCTGCTTGGGCCTTGAGAATTGTTCCAGAGATGGGAACACCTTGTTCACGTTGCTGTGTGAACCATGCGCACACAGCATCATCTAATTCGGTATCGTTTGCGGTCCGTGCTCGTTTTTGTTTGATCCCATCATCTGAATCAACATCATGTAAATAATCCCGAAGTTTCTGCTTATCCTTAAGCCAACCTCTAAATGTCGACTCAGCAATATTTTAGTTCACTGCAAACGTTGGATCTCGCTTCGCCATTATGAACCCTATCTATGATGAACAGCTTTTCAGTCACTGAGTACACCTTTCGCTTATTTCCTTTGCTCTCCATGGTCACATTTACATATGATTAGGATACATTACTGATATTATATACTTTAATGATGTTAAGTACATAAAAATGTGAAACCAATTTCGACTGGTCAAATAAAATGAATTTTGAGAATGGTAATGACCACAAGAACTTATGCTGCTATTGGCATGCCTTTGAATTTTTTTAAATTGTACTTCCCTTGCTTGATTTGATACAAAAGACATATTCAAAGTGATAAAACAACACAGGTCTCTTTTAATTGATTTTTTTAATGCAACATACACTTCCCCAAGTTGTTGATCAAAACAAAGCTGGCATGTAATTAGGTTCTCACAGAAGTACTCATGGGTTTCGATGTGACGGTCGATTGACTCTTTTCATGTTTTCATAGAAGAGAATATGTTGCGATTATAGTGTTTACACTGAAGCGAAATAAAAGGATTAGAACATGAATTTCACACAGCAAGACATTTAATTGGTGTTTATTTCATTCTCTGTTGCCACCTGTTACCATTTACTAGAATTTTTCGTTGATTGCTGTTTCACCAGACTGTTTATTTACAGTGTATTGACAACTATTTCTCTCAAAAAAACCCAAACATAATATGTGATATCTTATTAGAACTTGCAAATTTCACAATATGGATTCTATCTTTACGGGCAATAATCACCATTTCCGATGAAAAAACGAGCTATGTATCAAGGTTCAATTTACCAATTCTTATCACGATTTTTATCATGTTCAGCACATTTTAAAATATATTTTCTTTGGAAAAAAAATCGGGAGCCATGCCAGACACAGCGTTATAAGCGGGTTCACTAGTTATCCGGGCGCGAGTTATCGAGGGAGTGGTGTATGTACTAACTAACTAACTATATATATATATATATATATATATATATATATATATATATATATATATATATATATATGGATGGTGGCGCTCTACAGTTTCATATATTGCATAGGGTTAGAATTTTAAAGAAAAAAAAAAGAATTCCCCCGGGTTTCCTCGCTAGTTATACTGGCTATTTAAAAAATACCTTGTATATCTTAGGTATTGTTAAAAGAACCTTTAATTCCCTTTATTTTGGTGTATGATTGATGGGTGTAATATGGGTTATAGAGTATACAGCTTGGCCTTACTCCAGATGTGCACCTTTCAAAAAAGTGCTAGCTCCACTTGGTCATTTTCACTTCCTGAACTTCAGAGGTAAATTGTAAAAAAAAGAGCCGATAACTTTTTTGACATTTTATATATTTGGTAATTCATTCATTGCACTTTTAGAAGCTGGTATTGTCTAGTCTGGCAAAATTCATTTTCCCTTTTTAATAGCTGCTAAGGATAGTGTACTTTAGACAAATTCAGGCTGATTTTTGGAGCACAAGGGAGCAGTCATTTTAGTTAGCAGTGTGCTAAGATCATTTAAAATTTCCAAAAGTACAATATCCAAAGAAATATCAGTCACATTACATCAAAGTAGCATCAAGGTATGCCAACATTCTCTCCACTGTGCATGTTTTAAATGCAAACAACTTCACCTTACATACGTCACTCTCTCAAAAGTACATAATAACTTGTGAGCGCCCCCATATGTGTGTGTGTGTGTGTGTGTGTGTGTGTGTGTGTGTGTGTGTGTGTGCACACAGAGGGTCTTCCATTAGATTTAAAGTTGGAGGGTGAGTTGCCAAACGGGGATAGGGTTATGTTCATTTTAAATAGCTGGGTGTAAAGTAAAAGTAGCCAGGTAAATCACCCAGCTCCCAGCTGATAAGGAAAACCCTTGTGTGTGTGTGTGTGTGTGTGTGTGTGTCTCTCTCTCTCTCTCTCTCTCTCTCTCTCTCTATATATATATATAAATAAAACCAGACAAGTAAATTTCTATACTGAATTTATGGAATGTTTGTCTTAGGTATTGCTGACAGTTTTTATACATATGATTAAATAAAATTCTTTTCAAGTGGTGTAATGGAAGTCTGCAAGAGCAATTGTTTTATTTTGCTAGATCTCAATAGATTGTATTTACAATTAGTCCGACTTAATTACAATTCAACAACAATGATAACCACGTACATCATTTCTCTAACAACCTAATAGCTTTCAAATATGATTTTTTGACTGAATTGATCATCCGTGGTAATTTCCAGGGTTAATTTGTGCATGGTGAGGATGATCAATGGAAAGATTCTCGATATTACTGTATGCAGACATGCCATCAGATGAAACATACTTTGAAAATGCATACATGCTATATATCTGCTGCATCGATACACAAATGTAGTAAGGTGAGCGAGTGCAGCAGGTAGCCGGTTTTTTTGTGTTGTTTTTTTTAAACGGGATCCTCGAATGGCAAAGATGTAATGGAGCCTCACGAATAGTTAAGCTGAACCTCGAAAATATATAACATTAAATGATCCAGCACGACGCGCACATCATACTTGCAAGTGAAGGCGCCGCACACTGATCTCAAATATGTAACATTCACAGTCTAATATTTACTTGCACTATTTACGGAATGTGTGGTTCTTATTTACCCATAACATTCCAACATAAAAGACGCTGGACTCAACAATGAAAGTTCGGAACGCCAAGTAAAAATTATTCATAACGTAAATCGGTCATATACTTTAATCCACTCTCCTGATTAAAAACATAAATCGAAGTACGCTGACTTCAGTGGCTGTGAACTGTTAGACCTTAAAATACTTTTTTAAGTATGTGCACGTATGTGTGATCTATTTATGTCAACAGATGATTATAAAATTCATTCGAAGCGCCATACCTCTATATTCTGGATGTAAATCAAACAGAAGAAAACAACTACGTCATAAATTTGGAGCCGGTGCTCGGAATTTTAGCCAATCACAGTTCTAACATTACATCGCTGCAGCGCACTGGTATTGGCAACAATGTCAACAGTTCATAGAGGAAAAATATGAACCGTGAATTTAGTCCCTTTTTTTTAAATAAACACTTGTATTAATCAGTATGGACATATTTGGCAGAGGCTCGCGAGGACGAAACTCAAACTTGGATGGTTTAGAGGAGGAGTACAGGTAAAAAACTGTAACTAGTGTTTGAAGCTTGCAAGCCTTCAAGAATGTTGCTGTTATTCTTCGACTCACAAATATCAGGGTAGACGTCTTAAATTGTAGGACTACAGTATAGTATGTAGTTAACGAGTGGTTACTCCCAAATACCCCCCCCCCGTATTGGTATTAATGAGTGCTGATACAGGATTGTGGCTTGATTCATCGGACTAATATTGGGTGCATACCATTTAGCTAATTGTGATGTCATTTAATTTTCTCCCGTCTGTTGACATTCTTAATCTTAAGGTGCTATCAGAGATTTGCAGTCAAAACGTATCTTGCCTGAAACATAATTGAGTCAAAATGTGCTCAAGTCAAACATACCCAAGTAAATATGTACCCATGGAGTCAAAACATTACCATACCAAAACGTAAATGATTTCTGTGATTTATTACTGTACAAAATAAATTATAATATAACATTTTGCAGTTCATCCACCAAATGAAATTAAGCAAAGTATATTATCACAGATATAAAGTAAACCTGATAATTTGAGCAATTCAGCTTGGCCCAATAATCTATGCAGTTCACCAGTCTAATCATCAGTCATAATTCCCTTCTACATCTCTAGCTAGCAAACTTATGGAGTAATATAAAATATTTTGTTACATTAAAAACAATTTATTCCTAAAAATTTTATTTGTATATTAATTAGATTAGTGCTTAGCAACAAGTGAACTGGAGAAATATAATAACACAACTACAAAAATATACTTTAATCCAATTTAACTTGTGGCACTTTCTCTGTTCTCAATCTTTTCTTCTACTTTTGACCATGAGTAGTTAACTGTCAGAGTAATTGAGTAGCATATAAATGATGTCAGTATCATAATGTCAGTATCATAACTTCACAATGTGCCTTGTTTGATCATTGCAGAAAGCTAATTATCATAACATAGCATGATGGCAGACAATCGTCTTGTGATAGGGAGTCGTACAAGTTTTGCATGGTAGACTGGTATAAGATATATAATTTGCAAAATTATCCTTCAAGATTTACAGGTTTAATGTCACAATGCTGCCACAATGGATGGCATAAAATATTGAAGCTATTAATGTTAATGATAAATTAAGCCCTAAAATATCATAAAAATCTGAGCATGGTGGTACACATCTATTATTATTACCAGAGTATTTCAGATAAAATGTTTATGCATTTTTATTTATCAGATGGTTGGAAAATCAAATTTGTTTTCATAAATATAACCAAATATGTCTTTCAGATTAAGTTTATGTTATTGACTATCCTGGAAGGGATCATCACCTGTGCATGGGATTTTAATTGGGCACTTGCACTCTTCTGGATGACTTCACCTACAAAGTACCACTTGACCACTTTGTATATATGTTATTTAAACTTTTGTAACCTATTTTTGACCAATCTGCAGAACTTTTCCAAGGTATAGATAAATCTGGATTATAATAATTTTTGAAAAGATATCAAATGGATTTTCCAATAATTTGGTAGTTGTGATTAGTAACAGTGGTAATAAACTCCAGTACTTCATTTGTTTGCTGGAGAAATGTCCAATTATTGATAGCTGTGGTAATGATAATCTTTCTGGGGTTTCAACTCAGGATTTTTTAAAATTGGATTTGTATTGTTCACCATTGTTGAAATTCCTTTGCAGGTTCTAAAGAGAGTACTTGCATAAATTGTGTATGGCTTGATCCAGTTAGCATTTGAGTTAATTTCAACAGCAGTAGGAAAATTGGCATTAGAAAACCCAAATTTATTGTTAAAGGAGACATTTTTTTTACAATTCTTTAAAGTTTCATGGTAGTGGTTATTTTCTTAGCAGTTAAATTCCAGACAAAACTTCACCTTTTGAAAATATCACTCTGAACTGACTACAGTTTAAACAAAGGCAGGATTTGTCACATGATCATATAAAAATGGGTATCACCTGTGTGACATTGTTAAGATAATGACTGCATTTGTTCAAACTTCTGCAAACTGAAAATTTTTACTTCAAACAGAATTTAAAATAGTAATTATTCTATAAATTAGACAGCTTTTTATATACCCATGCAAATCAATCAAATGTTTCAAACAAACTTTACCTAACTGTAACATAATCATCAGGGTCCATGCTAGATATAATATTGATGCATAATTACCTCTCTCTCCAGTTAGAATAGGGCTGAGTTGCCAAACAAAGGAAGATGTGGGTGTAGAAAGTTCAAAATTTATAATGTTCAAAATAGTTGGTTTTAACATCTGTTTTTGCATACCGGTACTTGAATGCAAGATGATGAAATACTGATAAAATACTGTTAAAAGTTTTAAAGAAATGTTAAAACATTCATTTTCTTATTTTTCTTCACTGCTGTTGTTATATAACATAATTATGGCAAACCAGAAAATAGGTTACAATAAAAGAACTGGCACCTGTTTCAATAGAAGAAGTGATCGTCTGATCATTTCATATGTTTAATGGATGAAATATTGAATAAAATTATTAATGTTATTAGTAATGGACTTGGATATATCCACTGTGTAATAAGTTTCTTCTGACTGAGATACAAAAATTAATTTGTTCTCTTGTCTTTTCTTCAAGAACCATGTTTAAAATTTCAGAATGAATTCTGAATATGGCAGTGTAATTTCTTACCATTTATGATAATCAAATTAGCACCCAAATTGACTATGGTGAATAAAACTTTGTTCTATAACTTTCCACCTTCTTCTCTGAAAGGATACAAAAGTCAGTATTATACCCTGATTATTATTTCATTGTCTTGAAACAAAAGGAGTTGGATGAATGGCATGAAAAAAAAACAAGGCAAAGTGAACTTCACTTTTGGGACATATTTAGGTGAAATGACATACTCAAGGCAACTATTTCTTCTGATTTCAATCACCCCTAAGCAGATCATGTGACTGCAAGACTAGTTCATAATTAAAATGTCCACAGTTTAGCGAGACTTTCAGTAGGGTGCTGTTTCAGTTTCAGTTTGGGACTAAGCTGCTAAGAATGCAAGCACAACATGGAAAGTTAAATGAATTTCTGAGAAAAATATCTCATTCAAAACTAAATTTGGTTGTAAGGATGCAGACTTTCATACATGTACCAATGTTGAAATTAGTTCCAGTGTTAACTGTACCAAATGCAAACAATAATTTTGAATTTTTTTTTAAATCCTGCAATGAGTGAATAATAATAAAAAATAATCCTAAGTTGAAATCCCTGAAGAGATTATAGTACAAATTCATGTTGAATAGATCAAGTGTATACCAATATTGTACATACAAGGAGACACCATATGAAAGCAGGTCAGAATGTACCCAAGTAAAAATGTACCCTTTGATTTTGTGGAATAACTCAGGAGGCAGAGCCTAAACAACATACGTAGAGTTCCAGATTTTGGAAGTTTGAATACACCTAAGCTCAGACCCCATGCCAGTTATCTGGTACAGTGCAAGTGTACTTTAACTATGGCCAGTTCAGCAACACTATATACAGATGGACTAAGGGATGAAAGTGTCGAGATTAAAACTAATGCAGTTATTCGCCTAGAATATAAGATATAAACACATTTCATTAATGAATAAGCCTAACTTGCATCGTTCTTGTAATAATTGATCAAAATGAATATATTCAAAGAGAGAGAGAGAGAGAGAGAGAGGTGAGTCCATCAAATAAAAAAATGCAAAAGCAAAATGATACAACTTTTTTATATTTTTATACAATAACATTTTTTTTTTAAACAGTTGCATCTGATTGAAAATGCCACTTTGCTCAGATTTTTATGATATTTTAGGGCTTAATTTATCATCAACATTAACAGCTTCAATATTTTATGCCATCCGTTTTGGCAGCATTGTGACATGAAACCTTTAAATTATGAAGGATAATTTTGCAAATATGAGGTTAATTTCATAAAGTTATAACTCTCCAACGTGATGGTTATTTCCCAGTGATATATTTCATCTTAGCAGCTAATATTTGTTTTACTTCTCTAACTGTTGGATATTATCTGAGTTGCATACTGCCTGCTTCTGACCAGAGTTGTTTGAAAATAATTTTAGAGAACCTTTTTCTCGACACAAAAGGCATGCTCCAAAAGAGAAGGCTGATGAAGATCAGGAGAATGAAAAAATCTCTGACAGAGAAGAGGAAGATGATGATAAAGTCTCCGATAAAGAAGAGGAAGATGATGACACAGAAACAGATGTTGATCTACCTGAGTAAGAAAAGTCATCTCTTTTCATTTCTTAAAACTAACATCTCATTCATCATAGTAAATATACTTTGTTTACTACATTTTACCATAATAGAAAGACTAAAACAAAAAGAATAGAAACTTGAGAACTTTAATCCTACTTTAAGGAAATGTTTCAACTTTATTTCTTTTGCATTTGTGTTGTACATATATGCATAGGGTTTAAAGGCACATCAGCACTATGTTGGCTATAAAGTGCAGAATAAAGTTCTCAAAAATGTATTTATAAGAATTGAGAAAAAATAACTTTAGAAAGATAAATCTTGCAAATAAATGTAAATGTGTTAAAAGATAAAAGTAAAGATGTTAAAATTCCTTAATAGGTATATAAAATAAAAGATAGTAACTGACGGAGCTTGTAAATGGGTCATTTTGTCAAGTCTTATTCCTTCTAATTGATAAAATAATTAGTAAAATATGTATTGCCCAATGACAAGCTAGTTCTGAGTTGATGTTTTGATTATTATTCCAACTATTTCTTTCCAGCAGTCCAATAGATCCTCAAGTTCCTTGGCAGGATGTCCCAATCAAGGGTGCCCGTCCCCCTCATCCATTGATGGTCACTCATGTGAATCAAACTCATGATCTTCAGGTAACATTTCTGTTTTCCAACAAATTGTAAAACTCTTGTTTTTTTCCCTATTGCTGAAAGTCCTAGAGTGTTGGATGATTTAAACTGTCCCACACTTTAAACAAAAAAAGGAATATTATCTAGCATCACATGTAATCTAGCTTCTTATTTAAACACGTTACCCAATGATAAAATATCTTAGGAGAACTAATACCCCACAAATCTGGCCCTACTAGCTGAAAACTTTTAGGTGGCAGTCAGGCAGAGTGATTTCCTCATGGTACAGGAATTGGCATCCATACATGCCAACCATTACACTTGTGGCATAATCATTATGATTTTTTCACCAAATTACGTCTTACAATAGACTGTTTATGGATTACGCTTTTTTCATACAATAAAAAATAAAATAAAAATAAAGCAATAAAACATTGTTTTTGTCATTTTTATTATCATCTCTTTAATTCCACTCATATAAATTTGAGAATATTCTTAAAAAGGTGACTGCTGTGAAAGAATAGTGTAAGAGTACTTTCTTTATTTGCTATTTATAGCAACTGTATATGACCCATTTCTAAGCAAACAGATGGGTTTCTTTATATGTGTTAAATTTGCCTCACAGATTTATTTTATTGATAAGCTAGTCAGGTAGTGAGCCAGTCTATACTTTTAAAGAAAATGGCCCAGATGTTAAGAGAAACACTTTATATTATGAGTTGTGGATGTTCTGTGACAGAAAATGTCAGAGCAGATGCATCTTTTCAAACTTCAAAACATGTCAGATTAGAAAAAAGGACGAATCAACACCGCTTTACAAACTTTCAAAGAAGAATTTGAGAGTAATGTATTACAACACTCTGAGTACCTGACCATGATCATTACAGTATTCCAGATCACAATCATTTATTAAAAGTTACACATATAGACTAGTAACAGTGAGTGCTGGATACAAATAATTTTTCTGTATATTTTTTGTTTGTATTCTGATTCTGCTCCATATGGATTTTGCCCTTCGTGACAAGAATTTTGACCAGCTGTAGAACCAGGTTAGTCATAACAATGCATCTTATTCATACTTGCTGTAAATTGTAATTCTGGCATGTAATATACTGATTACACTTTTTATGCCCAAATTTTACACTTTTTGGCCACTTATAATTACAATAATTATCCTTATGCCTCTCGGAGGGTTGGCATGTGTGGACACCAAACCTATGAATATATTAGTTACTTTTTCCACTTTTGCCAAGTAAGACACTCTTGTCATGAGAGACCTTACAAATTTTCTCTGCCAAGTTTCTGGAAGCCCTACACTCACAAGCTGGAGGAGTCTTCACTTCAAAGGGAAGTATACTCATTCTACATTCGCAACTTTTCTTTCTTCCTGTAACAACAAAGTTCTGCCTTAACATTAAAGCACATTGCATTACTTGCTGGTATCTATGTACTTGTACCGGTAGCTTATCAGAAAACTCTTGATGCATGTATAATTTCTGCTATGACCAAATACATACAGGTAAATTTTCGATACCAATTCATTTAGCATCTGGGTGCCAAGCTTCACTGATTTTCGTGTACAGGCCATCAATAAGAGCCTTCCTACAGGTATTATTGTGAATTGATATGTATTGATGCTTCACTGTCTTCATTAGGCCATCTGCTAGCACTTTATTAATATTATTCACCCAACTTCTTTTGTGGGATGTCCAGAATTCTACCACTGAAAAGCCTGTGGACTTCCATTTCTTGTACTTATATGCCCAAATATTATATCTCTGTTGTCTCATCTGTTATGAAATATATTTTGTCTATGCCACATGAACCAGTTAATTGTACCTTTTAACTGATGTACAATATGCAAAAAGGAAAACAATGCTGACTTGTGTGTAATTTCCTGAATAGTCACAATTACAATGTCAACCTTATGTGCACACTGGTTAGGTAATAACTGGATCTAAAGTGTTAGTTATTGATACAGGTATATTTCAGCAGTTCATTTGTAAAATAACTTCATTTCCAGCCAATCTATCTAATGCCACTAGCTTTCAAAAGGATTGTCTGCAAACATTACATTCATTTCCAGCCCACATTTCTACTGCCACTAGCTGCCAAAAAGGATTGTCTACAAACATTACATTCATTTCCAGCCCACATTTCTACTGCCACTAGCTGTCAAAAAGGATTGTCTACAAACATTACATTCATTTCCAGCCCACATTTCTACTGCTACTAGCTGTCAAAAAGGATTGTTCCAAGGCTCTTGCTTAAAGTACATGTGGTCTGAATTTGTGAATAAGAGTGGCTGTGTGGCTAATATTGAATATCAACAATTCAAGATGTGTGATTTACAACCTTAATGGACAGCAGAATCCAAAGAGTAGCCACTTTATTAGTAAAATGTTATTCTAAGTAGACATTAAACACAGGAAAAATTGTACAATTTGTAATACTTTTGTTCAGTTATATATTAGTTACAATAATATAGCAAATAACAGTCTTTTCAAATGCACTGAATCTTGAGAGATCGTCTTAATCCAGGAAAATTATAGAGAAAACAAACATGACAAAACACTGTGCAGCAAGTCTGAGAAACTGTCCAAGCACTTTTGAGATCAACATATCCCTTTTTCAAGGTTGATGACACAAGCAAATAACAAGTACAAACACAAAACTCTAAACAAAATATATCTTTGTATGCTTTTAGGATATATTAGTATTATAATCTTTAATTTTGTTTTCAATAACATTAAATATTTTATACATGTTTTCAAGTAGGTGCAGCAATGTAACTCACAGGCTTGAGGTATGGGACTTGCAAAATTCGAACCAGGAATGTCTGCCCTTATATTATTCATCCCTTGTTTTTTTTTTATTGATACTTCACACTTTTACAACTGTTCTTACACTTTAGTTTCTTAAATGTTATGTGATTGAGTGTGTCAGATGATACTGTATGTGTGCAGTTATCAGTTAAATCCAACTGCAGACTGCACAGACCCAGATCTGCCATCACAGTATCTACTGGCAGATCTGGATCCAGACATTTTATTAGGAATAATCAGTAGAAAAAGCAATATAGATCTTCATATGCTATCACATAATAATTATTAGTCGGGTCTGTATTGCTTGCAGTTCGACTCGATTTATTCATGAGGTATATACAGTACTCACAGTATTTTACACATTATTTACACAGTACTCACAGTATTTTACACACAGTATTCATACAGTACTCTCAGTATTTTACACACAGTATTTATACAGTACTCACAGTATTTTACACACAGTATTTATACAGTACTCACAGTATTTTACACACAGTATTTATACAGTACTCTAAGTATTTTACACACAGTATTTATACAGTACTCACAGTATTTTACATCAGATGTTTCTATCAAAATAAGCTGTGAGCTGTTCACCAACGTAATAATTTCCAGATATATATTCTATGATGGACTGACTGTGCATTACTATGCAAGATTTTTTTAAAACCTGCCTCGGTGGAAGCTCAACATAACGATCTATCTGACGTGTACATGTCCGTCGATATGTCTTTACATCTGCAATCTGGATAAAGGTCAATGTTAAAGTTTTTTATATTAAAGCTCCATGTTAAAGTGATTTCACTTTCTTGTTAAATAAAAGATGGACTAGATGAAAAGGGGGTCTCTTGTTTTTTATATGAAAGTTCATGCATATGTGAAAACTAGAAAATAAAAGAACATGAAAGAAAGAATACCTACATATACTCCTAGAAAAGGTATCAGGGATATCAGTGAAATGTAAGGCCTATCTAAAGGTTAGTGATGATGCCTGATAAGAAAGAGATTTTATGGTTATTATTATTATCATTATTATTATTATTCAAAGGACTCCATGAAACAAAACTGAATTGAAAAATGCCACCTGTACCAGACTGGTGCATTATATGTTACAATAAAGAAATTTATTTTAAAATGAGTTAAAAGTCCTTTCTCCTTCCATCTATCAAATCCAGCATAATGCTTTGATGACCACACCACCTTTTAGCTCCCAGTGATGGACATGCAGTGAGACTGACCAGTATGAACATTGGCTACTTCCACTTTTATCAGATTTGAACAAACATTATGGTTCTAACCATTAAGTCCTAAAAATTAACCTTCTAACTCTGACATTTTTTTTTTGAAACAGAACATATTTTATAGGCTAAAGCTTGTGTGGGGTATAGATATTTCACTGTACCAGTTTTGAAAACATTATTGTTAATCTAAAAAAAGTATATACCTAAGATTCTGAGAAATCTAACTCTCTGTCTCTGTTACCTATAGTGCCAGTGATTTTTATGATATGGATATTTTTCCCCATTATAGCGTCTCAGTCATGCTGAAGCAGCCATCAATGCAGAATATCAGACTTCTGAGGAATGGCTTAAAATCCATAGTGTTGAATACATGAAACTGACACTAAAAGATCTGATAGACAAAGGAAAAATTGGAAGGTAGGTGGAAAATTTGTTAAGTACATTTTGACTTCAAAGTATACTTGTAGTTTCAAACCAAATGACACTGAGAAAGGAGAGAGAGACAAAGAAATGTGGGTTGTAAAGAGGGAAAATTTGAAGTGAACTCACTGTGCAAATTAAAGTGCACAACTTCATAACTTTGATGCCTCTTTCAGTACATTTCTAAAATAAAGTCAAAAGAACTTTTCTACCCTCTGTCTAACAAAGTTGTGTGTGGGTTGTTTTTTTTTTCCGTCAATCTATCCAATTTCATTTCTGAAGCATAAATTTGAACCATTCAAGATGTACATATGAATTTTGATACACATATTAGTCTGGTAGTCCAGATATTCCTTGTTGCTATTTTTTCAGTTAAAATATTTTTTTTCCACCCATCCATCCATATCTACAGTTTTGTTTCCATTAGCAAAACTCCTATATTTTTCAAGATATGAAGTTTGGTATATGTAGACTGGTGGTATATATATACATATATGCCTTTACTATACATGATTCTTTATGTTCATCCATCATTCGCACTTTCATTTCTAGTACATAACATCAAACCTGTTAAAAATATCTTATGAATTTATACATGTTAGACAGGGTGTGTAAATTTGCCTTTATGAATTTATACATATTAGACAGGGTGTGTAAATTTGAATTTATACATATTAGACTGTGTAAATTTGCCTTTATGAATTTTTACATTTTAGACAGGGTGTGTAGATTTGCCTTTATGAATTTATATATATTAGACTGGTGTGTAAATTTGCTTTATGAATTTATACATATTAGACTGGGTGTGTAAATTTGCCTTTATGAATTTATACATATTAGACTGTGTGTGTAAATTTGCCTTTATGAATTTATACATATTAGACTGCGTGTGTAAATTTGCCTTTATGAATTATGCTTATTAGAGTTGGTGTGTAAATTTGCCTTTTGCTTTCAACATTTTTTTCAGTGCCAGTATTTTAAAAATGTTTTGAACATCTGCTAATTCATCCAGCTATCATTCACACTTCAGTTGCAGAGCATAACTCGAAAGCTTCTCAAGACATCTACGTGAAACTTGGGATTAAACTTGTGTAGATGTGCCATTTGCAAGTCATCCATTTTTTATAATTTTGACATTTTTGTCCATTTGTTCATCCTGCCATCAGTCATTCACACTTCTGTCTCCAAATCAAACTTGCAGTGCCAATTACTTTCCTCTATATTTTGCAAATGTGAATGTGTGTGTGTGTGTGTGTGTGTGTATATATATATATATATATATATATATATATATATATATATATATATATATATATAGATAGATTTATATGAAATCATCAAGAAACCTTTCTGTTTCCTAAAAGACATTTTGGCTAGCAGGGAATCTTGTTTTGGATGCTTATGGGAACTAGCTTTTTTCAAGTTTGATATTTCATTATGAAATTCCTTAACTTTGCTCTGTACCATTGAGAATAACATATTTGTTTCTTCCTCTATACAATTTATTTACAGACCTAAATTTTAATAAAGCATAGATTACCATATTTTGATCAAACCTGGCATGTTAGCTTATACATAAATGTGACAGAACCGAGATATCAGCTAAGTAGCTTTCAAAATTTTTATATGTAGATTGACCTCTAAATCAATAGGATTTCTTATGACATAAATTTTGCCTGTTTTGAGGTGATAGAAACAAAAACAGTTGCATCTTTTGCTATATAATGTACATGTAATAATATAATAAAAAAGCAAGTTTTGAACATGAATCAGATTATGATGGCAATGTTATGATTATAATTAAAATCATACAAGGTTATTGTCAATTAATTGAAAAAGGAGGAGTTGTATATCTCACAGCACATGGCAAAATTTTTGAAAAAAATCAATAAACATTTATTTCGCAATACCATAAGTTCTGTTTACATTTTTCACTTTGTATTCTTGGGAAATAAATTATTCATTGAATTTTACAAAATTTGTTGGTTATCATTCTTTTCTATTACTTATTTTAAGACCATAGAATCGTAATAATATAATTCCCAAAAATACAATCCTCCAACATTTCAAAAGTGATCATCTTTAATTGAAATCAGTAGTACACAACCTTGACCCCAGTCTGCTGGATTATTAGTCAATTGTAATTCTACATCTGTACTGTTTGCAGTTGCATGCATGTCATACAGTCATAAATATGGTATATTAGGGCTGAGGATAGCAGAAGTTTTGGTGGATCGGTTAGTTTTGTTGTGTGTTTTTAGGGCACAGCAACATCTGAAACTTATTTAGTGCCAAGTCAGTTGGAGTAAAACGCTTTGCCCAGGGATATGCCTTGGTATCCAACTCAGGCTGATCTGATGTTATTGTTTGATATATTTAAGGCACATCAACATGTGAAGGTTATTTAGTGCTAATTGGAGTAAATTGTATATGTAGGAGATACTGGCATCCAACCCAGGCTGATCCATTTTGTTACTGTTTGCTCTTTTTAAGACACAACAACACATGGTTTACCCAGGAACATATTATGGTATCCAAACCAGGTTGATCCAATGGTTGGATTTGAACTTGTGCCCTTCAGGTTGCAAGTCATGTATGCTAACCATAGAGCCATCATGGTTTCTGGAAGTTTCGGTGGAATATTGACAAGATGGATGTAAAATTCTCAATTGATTCTCGATGTAAAAGAAAAACTGGCATAAAGATGGACTGACCTTCTCAAGTTTGATTGGCAGTTCTTTTTCAGTACAGTTACCATTGATCCAGACTGTGTAATGCTTAGGTTTTCCTTACACTTATGATTCCTTTTTTCAGACTTGAACCAGACCACCGGACAGGAAAAGCTTCACAGCATATCCAGTTTGATGCCTATGATGTGAATGAATTTGAATATAAACTTAACTTGTAAGTTATATTTCATATTACAGTGTCTGTGTTTGTACTTATGGACATGCCCAACTCTTGCTTTTTTATATGTAAATATAGAGACAGTGATCTTGTCTCTCTTTGTGTGCCTCTAAATGTGTAGATATGTGTATAATGTAGCAATATTGTACAAGTTCTCTAAGTTCTCTTACATTATCTGAGAAATGTCACAAGTTATCCCATCATTATTTCATGTACATGATAGGATACCTATTGCACGCCTCCATCATCTTGGTGGAATGAGGTGGGGAAGGAGATATATGTATTTTGTCATGCAATTCTGTGTGAATGTTCATAGTTTGTTAATAAGATGACTGTGATTTAAGGTAGAGATCTTGAACTGTAAAATAGGGATTGAATTGTTGAGTTTTATTAATGTTCAAATTCTTGTCCTTTCCTATCGGAATGGGTTAGGATGACAATGAATAATTGAAAAGAGCATGTGCACTCCAACATTGTTGCAGGTTTCTAGATGTATATACGTATTTCTGGTTCATTATTTAGAATATTAAATAAATTGACAAGCAAGTATTTCAATGTTTTTGTGTCAATATTTGTGTTATTTTGATGTTTGTTTGTTTTGTTTGGATTTAACTTTGTGAATTTTATTCTTTTTTCCTCAGTTGAGGGAAATTTTTTATACACTTTACAAAACTTGTTATAATTGTGCTAAATAGATTTTATAATTTTATTAATTTTTAATGAGTTTATGAATATTGTCATCAAATTGACCATTTTCAGTGGAAATAATGGATGCATACTTGATTTGAGTTCAGTGAGGGACAAACCCAAATGTTTATGGGGCCAAAGTTTCTTCAAAAAGCATACTCCCAAATTCAGCAGCATACAGACCAGTATGAAGGCATTGCAACCAGATCCTAGCTACATCCCCTCAACCTTGATAACTCATTAGGATATTGTGAGACCTTTCTAAGATTTTCTTACTTACATCTTTGTTGCTGCAAAAGAAATCTTTCCAACTTTCATAAATCTGACAATAGAAATGCCAGTAAACTAGTTTAAAGCATGACAGAATAACTTACATTTTCCTGATTTCAATTAAGTTATACATATGCTTTCTGATATTAGTTACTAATATGTTCAGTATTTTTTTTCCAGAGCAATAGAGATGTATACCAAGAGAATAAAATGGCTTCTGCAAGGCAGCAAAAGGGTGAGCCCTGGATGCATGTTTTTAAATGCTCATAAATACTGTCAACTGATGTATATTATGAATGTCCTTATTCTTGATTTTGTAAAAAATGTAATTATTGTTGGAACTTAAAATCTGTGGATTTGTCTATGACAGAAATGGCATTAATGTAATCATTGATGGAACTTCAAATTTGTGGATATGCCTATGACAGAAATGGCATTTAATGGCAATAATGTTTTATGTTGGACATTTCACAGCCATTCAAGTTTTTATCCTAAAATATAGAGTGAATTATTTATGTACAGTGTGCTATGAGTCTATGCTCTCAAAATAAGTAGCAGAAAAGAGTGAAAGACAACAAGCTTTGTAAAATTTAACAAATAATTTATTTCCCTAGAATACAAAGTGAAAATGAGAAAAAAGAACTTAGGGTATTGCAAATTAAATCCCAAAATAATCCAAGAATTACAGACACAAGTCTTAATAATTTAAAGTCCTTAATAAAATTCAGTAAAAGTCCAGAATAAATCCAAAAACTGAAGGTGATGACGTGTATGTTATAGCTACTAGTGTGTTGATCACAGAAATATAATTCCAGGTTTGAATACACTATAAATTCCAGTGAATGCTATATCCAAGAATTTTATCAGACCACTTTTGTATTTCCAGAGGAAATAGTCACTTGAATTCAATAATTTGAAGAAATAAAATTTCCAGCCTAATTACTGGACACAACATATAATACAATTTCAAGGTGTTAAAATCTTAAAAGCAACTGATAAAATCCTCTCAGTTACACTATATATATTTCTCTACTTGACCATAGGTCACAATTAGCAATTTCTATAAAAAAAAATTACTTAATGGAAAATAACCTTCTAGAATGATCCTGATGTTTACAAAACAATAATCTGGATTATGTATAATTCACTTAGGAAATTCCAAAACCTTGACCCAGATAAACATATTTACTTCTTCTATTAATAATAATACTGATTTTAAACCCATACACAGAGAGAATAATTTAGCTATGTATTAATCGTTTATACAGAATTAAATAAAAAAGTCAATCATGTCAAACAGAAATGAAGTCATTTTTTGATAAGGTCAAGTTCAACAGTGTTACATTACAATAGCATGTACTGAAATAAAAATTTTAAAAAATAATTTTAAAAATCCTAACAAACAATGTAAATTAAAAATACATAACAAGTGAAACTGCTGCTTACAAACACCCTAGTTTTAAGGCCATTATCCTAAAATGAGAGAAAATGAAAGAAGTGAATTATACCTTTAATATTTGTGAACTTCTTAATGGAGATCAACTCAATATAAAGACCAGTTTGCAAAATTTCATGGGTAGTCAAATTAGCCAAGTCTTAGGGTATTCAGTCCTAATTCACACAAACACTTTTACCAAAATATTCCTTTGACTGAAATAAATAAATTCATTTTGTCAAAATATGGTAACATGTACTTGCCTATATGTTGAGTCCAGCTGAAAACTGAACAGACCCTTATCTGCAGTTACATTATATGCCAGCAAATCTGAGTCTATGCAGTTTGTTAGGAGTAATTAGAGAAATAAACAACTTAAGCCATGATCTGCTAGCACATTATGCAATGGCAGATCTGGGTCTATGTTGTTTACATTTCAACTTCTAAATGAGTACATTATGTACATTAACCTACTCTTGTTTTCTTTTATTATAGATTATCAGATTTTTCATAACTTTTTATTTTCTTTGATAAAAAATGTACAGTGGTCCCCCACTTATATGGCTTTATCAAAAGGTGCCAGTCTGCCTGATGATGTGCTTCTACAATATGCCTAATTGAAATGCAGCATTACTTATTTGTCACCCTCACCAGATACCACCCTTTTTTATGAGGCCTATTTTTCATTGCAGAAGTGTTGGCCTCACGAGAGAAGTCCAACTATAATTTTGATATAACCAGTAAATAAGTATTTTGTGGTGTAACACAACCACACATACCATATATACATGCTTATAAGTCAAGACCAACTGCAAGCAAGATAGACCTTCATCTGCCATCACATACTTCGCTGGCATGTGAGAGTCTGTGTTGTTGGTTCTTCTGATTACTTTTAGCAAACGGAATAGACACAGATCTGCCAGCACATTATGTGATGGCAGATCTGGGTCTGTGCAGTTTGCAGTTGGACTTGACTTACAAGTGAGTATAGATTGTATTTTCTATATCAGGGATCGTCAACCTATTTTACTTAGTGTGCCACTTTTTTCCAGATTAATTACAAAATGAATGAGCATGTGCCACCAGTAAGAGAGTAACACTGTTAAAATCAAGATTTTTTGCTGCTCTTCACATGCCACACAAAACCTCTTGATGTGCCAAATTGTGGCACGCATGCTGAAGGTTGCTGACCCCTGTTCTATATCATTTAAAAGGTGTGAGGTATAATGCTCATTAATTTTTAAAAATTAATTTCAGAAAACTTCCAATCAAACTATTCCCCAAAGTAGATTTTTATATCAAAGACCTATATCTGTCTACAGTGTAATGGTTGATATATACTGGTAACTTTATATTTACCTGCAGGTGTTTGGGAATATTCATGCCAACAGAATCGTGATACTTGCTGATTCATCAGATGCCAACACAGGCTTTGGGAGATTGACTGCATTTCAGGAGTCTTTTCTTGTAAGTTAACTTTCATTTAGGAATGATCTTAGGGGTCCACAATAACTGAAAATGAGCCCCAAGTTTGATTTCAGTTAGACTTGTCCCAAGATTATCATGCAGAATTCTTAACGTTAGCAATATAGTCTGGAAATTGTTTCCCCAGAGGAAACTCAGACATCACTTTGATTTGTTGCTTATGGTGCTAATGAACTTGAAAATTAAAAGACCTTGTCTCTGTTTGATATAGATTCACTCATGAGCAAAAATCTTCTTCAATTGGGACCACACAACATATGGTTCACAGACATCTTCTGCAGCAATGATGTGAAATTAGTTTCCTCACCAAAAAAAAATTGATGGCCCCTCATTCCTCATTTCCAATTAATGTGGAAAAATGCCAGTGTCCATTAAAGCATGACAAATTTCATATCAGTCTTTTTTTCAGAGCTAGAGCAGCTAAGCTCTATTTATCTCTAGTATACTCCATTCCAGCGAATACGATTCTAATCCATTTATCTCTAGTATACTCCATTCCAAGGCATATGATTCTAATCCATATATATGGCAATCTGTAAAGCTGTTGATTTTCTTTAAAGATCAACCTCAAGAAAATGAAATATTTCAGCAAGAATGAGGCCTTACCGTCTTGATGACTGTATTTCTGAATAGTCCTTATGACTGTGCTTCTGAATACTGTCTTTATGACTGTGTTTCTGAATACTGTCATTATGACTGTGCTTCTGAATACTGTCTTTATGACTGTTCTGAATACTCTCTTTATGACTGTGCTTCTGAATACCATCTTTATGACTGTCCTTCTGAATACTGTCTTGATGACTGTGCTTCTGAATAGTCTTTATAACAGTGCTTCTGAATACTGTCTTTATGACTGTGCTTCTGAATGCTGTCTTTATGACTGTGCTTCTGAATACTGTCTTTATGACTGTGCTTCTGAATGCTGTCTTTATGACTGTGCTTCTGAATACTGTCATTATGACTGCTTCTGAATACTGTCTTTATGACTATTCTGAATACTGTCTTTTTGACTGTGCTATGACTGTGCTTCTGAATACTGTCTTTATGACTGTGCTTCTGAATACTGTCTTTATGACTGCTTCTGAATACTGTCTTTATGACTGTGCTTTTGAATACTGTCTTTATGACTATTCTGAATACTGTCTTTTTGACTGTGCTATGACTGTGCTTCTGAATACTGTCTTTATGACTGTGCTTCTGAATACTGTCTTTATGACTGTGCTTCTGAATACTGTCTTTATGACTGTGCTTTTGAATACTGTCTTTATGACTGTGCTTCTGAATATTCTTTATGACTGTGCTTCTGAATATTGTCTTTATGACTGTGCTTCTGAATGCTGTCTTTATGACTGTGCTTCTGAATACTGTCTTTATGACTATTCTGAATACTGTCTTTATGACTGCTTCTGAATACCATCTTTATGACTGTCCTTTTGAATGATAATAATAATAATAATAATGAGGACTTTGTATAGTGCCTAATCTTTAGAAGCTCTAAGCGCTTTACAACATTTGACAACACTTAAAAAACATATATAATGATATGATTACAAAAATAAAAACAAACACCACGAAATTAGAAACAGAAAACATGCTGTAAATATTTAAGGTAAGGATACATTATTAGGTCTTTAAGTCTGTTCTTGAAGTTGAAATAGGTGAGTTTTAAGAGCGCTTTTGAATGAGATCACTGTGTCTTTGTGTCTAAGTGCAGTGGGCAATTCGTTCCACATTGCTGGGCCCTGGTATGCAAAAGAGCGTTGTCCATATGATTTCATTTTCATAGTGGGAATAATGAGAATACGAGTGTCAGAAGAGGAGCGTAAGTATCTTGCAGGTGTGTACACATGGGGTGAGGTCAGATAGGTATGTTGGACTGGAGCCCGTCAGTGAAATGTAGCACAGAGAACAAATTTTGTGTTTAATTCTGGATGGTATGGATAGCCAGTGTAGGGTAGATAGCAGGCGAGAGGTGTGCTCTGATCGTGGTACTCTAAGGATGATCCGAGAAGCTGTGTTTTGAACTTTTTGAAGTTTCTGGAGTAGATATTGAGACGAACCAGACAGAATTGAGTTACAATAGTCCAGTCTTGAAAGTACTAAGGAACACACAAGTGTTTTAGTGGCATCAACTGAAGATACTTGCGAATGGAGCTGATCGCGTCTCAGCTCAAGATATGCAGCCTTGCATATGTTCATGACATGTTGGTGCAATGAAAGGTACTGTCAAGAAGGTAACACCCGAGGGGTTTGTTACTGACTGTGTGAATTTAATGTTGGTGTTGCTGATATTTATAGTCTGAGGTAAAGGATGTGAATGAGAAAGTCTTTGTGTTGTAATCAGAATGGCTTCAGTTTTTATCATCATTCATCTGCAGCTTGTTACATGTCATCCATGATTTCACATCGGAAATGCACCTCTCTACGCCTTGGATGGTAGCTTCAACTTCAGTTGGATGGCTAGATTTGAGTTGGATGGCTAGATTTGTCTTTATGACTGCTTCTGAATACTGTCTTTATGACTGTGCTTCTGAACACTGTCTTTATGACTCTGCTTCTGCATACTGTCTTTATGACTGTGCTTCTGAATACCATCTATATGACTGTCCTTCTGAATGCCATCTATATGACTGTCCTTCTGAATACTGTCTTTATGACTGTGCTTCTGAATACTGTCTTTATGACTGTGCTTCTGAATACCGTCTTTATGACTGTTTTACTGAATACTGTCTTTATGACTGTGCTTCTGAATACCGTCTTTATGACTGTGCTTCTGAATACCGTCTTTATGACTGTTTTACTGAATACTGTCTTTATGACTGTGCTTCTGAATACCGTCTTTATGACTGTTTTACTGAATACTGTCTTTATGACTGCTTCTGAATACTGTCTTTATGACTGTGCTTCTGAATACTGTCTTTATGACTATAAACAATCTACAAACAAAATGTTAGAGCTAATGAAGTGAGCAAATGTAGTCAACATCATCACTTAATAGTAATTTTCATATTTCACAGAATTCTTGAAGTCATAAAGCTTGAAAATTTGATTACACAGTACATGAATGTTTGTAGCAAAGTGAAGGCTGTTGCATAGCAAAGTGAAGACTGTTGATGCATAGTTGGTTTTGAAGTTTCATGAATTTATAAATCCTGTAAACTATTGAGGTCAAGGAAATAAATAATAGAACTATATTTTAACCATTGTCAAAGTACACAAAAGCATTTAAGTACACATCATTATTTCATTATGGGAAACTAGAAACTGCACAGGTTTACATGTTTACACAAATGCATCATTTCTGAGATCTTGAAATCAACATTCTACGTAAGTTTTTCTGTGATGTTCATGGTAGGACCATGTGGTGATTGGACTAAATATAGAAACCTGGAAAACCTGTAGTGAAGCGAGTTCCTTGCTGGTGTTACAGATTAATAATTTTTATTTTGCCATGTCACATGATGTGACTTTAACCAATCAAAATGTTTTATTAAGGCTTGTAATTTTTTTTTTTAATATGTTGGATATCAGTATAAAAGAAAGAAAAACCAAACTTTGATTAATTAGCATACTTTTTAAAAATCAGATTTCTGATAAAAATTAACATATATTGACAACACTTTTGTTAATGTCTCCTAAATTTAGTGAAAAATATACCCAAGGTACAGCTTTATGAGACTGTATTTCATGTGAACTGCCATGTTTTCAGGTCCAGATCTGGCCAATGTTTATTGTGAGATTTCATTTTGATTCAATGTTTGTTAGTAATTTCAATGGTCTGCAGTCCAGTGGGATCTCTGATAAGCTGCAAGTGATTGATAGTTCATGATAGGTCTATTTATATATCATTTGTTTGAAGCATTAAATTTTCCTTTGTTACATATTAAAATGTGTAATGATTTTCACATTACAGCATTTAATTGATGAGCAGGTCTCTCAAAAGAAGGGTATATACCTGGTCTCTTTTGGAACAGACATTGACCCCTTGTGGCCCTGTGTGAGGGATGTCAACTGTAGAATGTGAGTATTACAAGAATTCTTTGTGTGTTTTTTCATGATCATAATACGACTGAGATAGACATTGGGTGCATTTGTATACATCATACACTTCATTGGTTTGTTTCAAAGTCACCAGAAACAAAAACAGTATCATATACTTTATTCTTACCACACAAAGTTATTAATACAGGGAAAACCCATTATAATGCGATGCTTGGGGTCCAAAGAATAACATCACGATATAAGCGGGATCACGTTAACAAATTTTTGAAAAACTTTCCCATAGAAAATGTGCATTGAAATTTCAATGTCATCATTTTTAACTAACCTCTTGATCATATATTGTTTGTTTTGGAAAATTTCGGAAGTTAAGGCAAAATTAAATGCAGTGCTGGGATTAAAAATGTGCTTGGGATATGAATAATCACCTTTTTTGAGAGCGTGTATTTAGGATGTTAAAAAGAATGGTCACCTTAAATTAAAAAATGGGAGCCATGCTGCCATTGTATTATAAGCAGAATCACATTATAACGAATCGTGTTATAATGGGTTTTACCTGTATAATCTGTATGCAAAGAAAATAAGTTGGCTTTAATATTATGAAGATTTTATGGTCCTGCTGTTTGTTGTGGGGTGGAGAGATTTGGTCTGATCCATCCATCTGTAAATCCATCCATCCGTAGAAGCTCATATGTCTATAAATTACTAGGCAAAGAAAAAATTAAATTGGCAGGCATATTTGAATACATGTGTAGATGACATAATTAGATTTTTAGGTCAATACACCTATTTTTCCAAAGTTTTAGAAGTTTTAAATCATGTTTGGTTTATAAATTTGTTTTTTGTTTTTTTGACAGGAAAATCTATGTATATGCTTGCATGTACATTATAGATATTATGGAATTAGTGTGTATTACTCTTGTTAGTCAGCATAGTAGTGTAGCACATTATTTGTTCAATACACTAGGTGGTAAAACTAAATAGATTTTGTATCTGATGAAGTGCTGTACTATAATGATGCTTTAACAGTTAAATATTTAAATTACCATATATACTCACTTACATACTGCATAGACTAAGATCTGTCATCTCATAATGTGCCTGCAGATCTGGGTCTATGCAGTTTGTTAGGAGTTATCAGTAGAACTGACAACATAGACACTGATCTGCCCATGCATCATGCATAGGCAAAGCAGAGTCTATGTTGTTTACAGTTTGACTTGACTTATAAGTAAATGTATATGGTAAGGTATTATTGGTAATGCTTGAAAATTCCCATCTTGTTTGCTAACAGGATGATCTCATTAAACTTTAAACTAAAAAGTGAAGGTATCTGTAACGTCATTGTTCTTAATGGAATACATTGGATATTATAATTACCGATCTGCGTTAATACTGTGTCTTTGTCCAAATTGTTGAAAAATGTAAATTGCCATGATCATTCAGACCAGGAAAGTAACAACAGAATCCCAGTTTACTTACAGCTGTAGTAATTACTGCACAATGTGAGCAGTTACAAAAATTAGACAATTTGGTTTTAAAACTTTAGCAGTAAATGAATTGTTTTGTATTGTCATACCCATCAGTAGCAGTCACCCTTGGGAAAAGGTGAAACTGGCATTTGTACACATGACATCTGATTGCAGGTTCACTATTCAAACTATGTCCTGAAACAAATGCCTGGCACAAAATACCATTATTATTATTACTGTTATTGTTATTATTATCATTATAGGTAATCAGCATAATTTCTGATCTAAAGAATTTACTGTATAATGTAATATTCATAAATTCTGGTGGAAAAGGGTTTCATTCATAGACTTCTTCAAGCTTTCCCAAACTGTTTTGTTATGTAAAATGTATGGTACAGAGGTAGCTATCTCAGCTGCATGGAATGTATATTGTAGATGGCATTCGAAGTCACAGTAGTAATAGACCTGGGTCAGGTATACAAAGTGTCAACCCAATGATTGACAGGTCATATTTGTTCAAAGATTTGTTATGCCTTTTAAGCAGAAACACTATTCCAATCATATATTTACATTTTATAGTCATCATTTCAACCTTTCCTACCAAACATGAAAGGGGGGGGGGTAAGGCTTACAGAATGATGATTATCTCCACAGAATATTTATTCCAGCAATGAATTTGTAAGCAATATTGAAAGCTTTATTCAAATTCTTACAATAGAAATGGAGAGATTGGCTAATTTAATGTTACACTGACAGATTGTCATGGCTACAGTACATAAAAGCAAGATGAGGCATGTTTACACATCAATTCCAAATGACATGTCTTTACTTTAATAATGCCTTTCTCAGCAAACGGACACTTCATTGGCATGTTCTCTGTTTTTGAGCAACCACATTAAAGAGCAAGAAACTATCTTTAGGATGGGAAACACTTGGCTGTTAACGACAGCAAATAGGTGACCGTGTAATACATGACTTTTATAGAGGAAATTTTATTGGGGTAGGGGGTAGAAATGGGAATTACTATTGCAACAAGGTGACCACTAAGGAAAGGTGACCATTAAGGCAGGTTTGATTTATAGTTAGTTACTGTATTGTTTTCACAATATTACAGTGCAGTACCCTGGTCCAAAAAGTTAACAACAGATTTAATCTTTACAACTCTCCATGATCAAATTTTCAGTATACTATGGAACCAAGCTTATAAACAATACAAAACTTGTATAAATAGATTCACATTTATTCATATTTTTCAGCATTGAAGAAACAAAGGAATTTGTGATGAGGATGTCTCCCAAAGGAGGTTGCAATCTTCTCAAAGCCATGAAACATGTGTATAAGCTTGAAGACATTGATTCCATTGTCATTATACTGGGCAGTGTGTATGTATTTAATTAGGACAAAAACAATAAAGTCTGCTCATTGCAGTTATCATGTACTGGTGTCAAGCTGTTCTTTTTAAATGTATAAGCATATAATATAAAAATTGTTGCAAATTTCCTTTTTTATACAACCTTAGTAAACTGATGTTAATTAGTTTGGTCTGACAGATCTGGGTCTATGCAGTTTGTTAGGAGTATTCAGTAAAACAAACAACATGCACCCTGACCTGCCAGTCCATTATGAAATGGCAGATTAGGGTACATGTTCTACTTGTATGCAAGTATAAACAGTACTATGTAGGTACTGGCAGTGTACATGCAGAATTTGTATGGTAGTGGTCCTGCAGTCAATGAGACACTTGAGGACTGATGGGCATCATGCAAATGAACAACAACAGCAAGAAAAAGGAATAACTGTTGCTTTCAATTTGGTGATGGAATAATGCAAGCTGTGTGCTGATCATTAAACTTGGTGGGGAGAAAAAGTCCTGTTTTATCCATTAGGCACGTGTTTATTGCCAAATGAGAGATTAACTCCAACTGCATGCTTAGTAATTCAGATAAGAGATTGGTATGGATGTACAGCTCTGTATACTGGCTTATTTGATTTGTTCTGATTGCAGTTTCAGGTTTCATATAACCTGTAATAAAAATGCAAAAGCAGTGGCTAATTGGAGACAAGTGCATATTTTAACCACATGTGCTGGTGATGTACAACGTAAATTGTTTTGTGAATCTTCCAGGGAAATGAGGGGTATTGGAAAATAGAGATTTCATTTGTTATTTCTTGTGTTATATCTGTAACTGTTTTATAATGAATGGCACTGTAATAGAAGGAAGCTGTATGCAATGCCAAGTCTGGATCTGTGCTGATTGGCTGTATGCATTGCCAAGTCTGGATCTGTGCTGATTGGCTGTATGCATTGCCAAGTCTGGATCTGTGCTGATTGGTTGTATGCAATGCCAAGTCTGGATCTGTGCTGATTGCATTTATATATACTTTATACACTAGCAAATAAAATGTGGATCATCCATTTGTACAATGTGTTAATTTTTCACAGGCCTGATCAGTCAGCAGAGCTGTTATGTGACTACATTTACCAGATGGGTGTTGGGCGCAACATACCTCTACATGCTGTAGCCTATGACTGCAGCAACCATATGACAAATGTGAGTACTTTTGTTCTTTTTTTTAGCTCAGCTGATCATAGACTAGAAGAGCTTATGCAAAATGGTGACAATCGATGTTTTGAATTGGTGCTATTGTTTGCATTGCATACCACGATTGATTAATCAAGACCATCCTCTAAATACTGACGACACCTGGGTGAACTTGAGTTTGGTAACATAGAATTTCTTGTACAAGTTGCTGACATCAGTAAGTTGTAGTGAATCATAACCTAGTTAAAAGACCTGTTATGTTTTTAAATAATAATATCCTGTCATGAAGTTAAGGTTGTTCTTTGCCCAAAGCAGCTTGTGAAATGATTGCAGGGTCACATTCAGGATTTCTAAGTGACAAAGTTAACTGGAATTATTCCAGTGTGGTTGACCCATATGTAACTTAATCTGCATAATGTGAAAGAACACCTCATGGCATTAAAATTGTCAAAGTTAGAGGTAGCACAAATACTACAGAGGACTGGTGGAATATTTTCATTTCTGGCAGTCATTTTAGCATTGTTTGTACCTGTATCTCCCATGGTTGCAAAAGCAGCTGTTAGTGGCTTTTGGAACTGCAGTTAGGGGACACATAGCCTGTCATAAAAAAAATTTAAAAAAAAGAAAAGTCCTTCCATTATCCCATTGACCATAGTGGACTTGGCAATCAAGGTCTTCAGTTGTAACCTCATTTACAGTTTGACCAATTTTGATTTACTAACGATGGTAAAATCAATCAAACATATCTGAGGTGCCTTTATACAGGATGAACTTGCATCGATGATTCCCCACACAAGAGAAACTGGCAACATCAATCTGGATTTAACAACGGGACCTGGGGCTCATTGTTTAGTATTCATGGTAGTGCCTTTCAACTTGTATGGGTTTGCATCATCACATGAAGTTGTTGATTATTTACATAGATGACAAAAAAGTCATAAGCTGCCGTTTCTTACAAAGCTGCACTCACAGACTTGTCTGAATGACTCCATATGTAGATGTCTTTTCGTTAAAGCATTGAGGATTCACCAACCCTGCAAATGATGTCAGGATTATGATTTTTGTAGATCAAACTGGAAAACTTCAAATGTCTAATGTGGACATTCAAGATATTGTTTTGAAGCTGTGAAGTGCAGTTACAAAATACCTGGCCGATATCAACAAATAAGGGGAATCAGAGTCTGGTATATCAATTGTTTTTATCAAAGACTATGTTCACACAAACATGGTATTGGTTAAGCAATCTGGAGATGAAATGAATGGAGATCATGTTATGAATGTAAACTGAATTCATCTGATCCATCCAATATAGCTACCATCATGTCCATTTCATAAATACTGTTATTGCTACTTACTCCTGAGTCGATGGTCATTATTAATATGGAGTTTTGACTGAAAAACGTTTTGAGGTCAGGTTGGTCCTGAATGAAAATGGTGTTAAGCTTATATCCATTATGGATGCCACAATTGCCATCTTGAAAATGTTGTTATTGCTATTCAACCTGTCGTGAGCCGATGGTTATATCAACATAAAATTGTCACTGTAAATGAAATAGTGCAGACCTTAATGTCCAATATAGCCACCATGGTGGCCATCTTGAAAATCTTGTTATTAAATACCACTGATTAGAAGGTCATATCTATATGAAGTCTTATGATGTCTAATTGGTCTGACATGAAAATGGTGCCAGTTTGACAGCAAATATGGCTATCTTGAAAATTGTATTATTGCTACCCCTGAATGATGGTCATATTGACATGGGTTTTTCCACTAAAACACCTTTTACTATATGTAGTTTGGCCTAAATGAAAATGATGCCAATGTAACTGTCCAAAATTTGAAAAATATCATGACAGGTACTTCTCGTTAGTGGATGGTTTATTGGTGTGGTCCCTCTCACACTTGCATCATAGAAGGGATCCCCTAGTGCCAAAAGTTAAAGGATTTTATGTGTTGTTGTTTCCCCCTTCATATAAGTGTTGTTTGTGTTAAGTTTTATTAGAATTTCAGTTTTATTTAATTTTGATCTAGGGTTTCTACACCACCCTACTCTAGTGTATAAGTTCTCCTTGATCCTGGCAGGTCTTGGAGTTTGATTTACAAAAGTGATCCTTGCCAGGGATCAGTGTTGTCCAATGTTTGCTATATGTGTGTGCTATTTGTTTTGTATGTTATCTTGTGTATTTGTATGGACTCGCTGTTATAGGTCAAATTCTTTGAGTTGTTAATTACATAGTGGTTCTCATAAGTGGATGGCCATACCAACATATTCAGTAAAATTCTTTTTCATGTAATATATAGTTTATTCCTGTCTTAAAATGATGCTGATGTAATTCAAAAATGGCTGCCTTGATGGTCATACTGAAATTATTTATATAACTTTGTCTTGTGAATACATGGTCTTATTGACATGGTATTTTAACTAAAACATTATTATAGCAATATTTTGCTGGTTCTAAATGATCTACAACACATATTTAATTGCATTCCAGTGAACAAATTGATAGTACTCTGACACTGAATTTATGGTCAAAGGTTTTGACTTGGGTTTTTTTTAAGCTGTAATGACTTATGAGCATGATAATGCAAACAAGTATGAACGGATTGTTTTCAAACCCAGTTTGTCATAATATCTGATGAATACCTTGGATAATGGCACTTGAATATTTTTTTTCTTCAAAAGGATAATAATTAAAGACTAAACCAAACTTAGTACATTTGTATATCTTGACATTGTCTGAGACAAGTTGAAGGATTTTTTTATCCATAATGTCAGATTTCAGCTCAGTGGCCATGACTGAGAATTTTGTTCCACAATTAATGGTGTCTTGTTGACTCAGACATGAATACAAATATCTTTGTTATCAGTTTTTTTTCTTTGAGTCAGTCAGGAATATCAGTGATAGTTTCAGTACTCATTGGTTAATAAGAATAGTAGTTTTATCCTGGATTTCTGGAGATTCTTTTAAGCCAGTTGTGTATCAGGCCCTTTGAGGTACTCATGTTAAGCCCTGAAATGTCGGTACAGTGGTACCACACGATAAAATATCTCAGTACAGCACAGTTCTTCATATAACACAAATGAGGCCATAGGTCAAAATTTTGGAATAAATGTAGTTTTGGTATTGAACCTACCTCAGCATAAAGTGACCTTACTTATGGCACCTCTGAGCAGCATTGATGTGTGGGATCATTGTACATACAATATGTACTTGCTTATACATTGGGTTCAACTGCGAACAACATTGACCCTAATCGGCCATCTCATAATGCATTCGCAGATTGTGGTCTGTGTTGCTTGTTCTACTGGCTGCTCTCAACAAATTATATAGACCCAGACCTTCCAGCACATTATGCAATGCAGATCTGAGTCTATGCAACTTGTAGTTGGATCTAATTTTTATGCAAGTATGTATGGTAGATATCACTTAATAAAGGCAACATATTTATATCAACAATGTTTACAATTTATGTTTATATACATTTATTTTAAAAGTTATGTAACATTTTCATTTAGTATAGTTGTTCTATGGAACTATTACAATATGGCTAAAGTTGATTTGATTCCAGTCTTGCCCGATAGCAGTATTGTTATATTGCTATAATTATAGTCACTTTAAAAATGATCTTTTGTTCTCTGTTATCACAGCATGGCCCATCCTGTTCAAAAGCTATATGGTTAATTTTCTAAAAAGATATTTTTGGGATGATTTTTCCCAAAATTGTTCTGAATATGTCAACATATTATATGGACATATATGCATTTGTTCCTGCACAGTTAACACTGAGGAGTCTGGCAGAGGCCTCTGGGGGCAGATACCATTGTTACACAGCTTCTTGTGAAGTAAGTAACTAGAATCATTACTATTTTATAGTATGCAGTCTTGCCTGTCTTCTTATCTAACACCCTACATTTCTCTATCTCTCCCTTATTTCAAGTGAATAATGTTCCATTTATGATTGCTTATCATGTTGTTACAGTTAGTATTCAGCTGTTTTTAAAAATGAAATCATAAGAAAGAACATGGGAGTGGATTTTCAACATGCCCACAGTGAATGCCTGCAACCAGGAAGTGTTATACCAAGAACATAACTAGTTGGTGACCTTTCTAGTACCCATTAGGTCTTATTTTCACACAGTTGTGAGTACAGTTCTTATACTATGGAACATGTGTGTAACAGAGTATGCCTTTATGAATTATTGTAGCATGAGTACAGGCCAACAGATGTGTAGCAGAGTATGCCTCTATGAATTATTTTATCATGAGTACAGGCCAACAGATGTGTAGCAGAGTATGCCTCTATGAATTATTTTATCATGAGTACAGGCCAACAGATGTGTAGCAGAGTATGCCTCTATGAATTATTTTATCATGAGTACAGGCCAACAGATGTGTAGCAGAGTATGCCTCTATGAATTATTTTATCATGAGTACAGGCCAACAGATGTGTAGCAGAGTATGCCTCTGTGAATTATTTTATCATGAGTACAGGCCAACAGATGTGTAGCAGGGTATGCCTCTATGAATTATTTTATCATGAGTACAGGCCAACAGATGTGTAGCAGAGTATGCCTCTATGAATTATTTTATCATGAGTACAGGCCAACAGATGTGTATGCTTTTATGAATTATTATATCATAAGTACAGTACAGGCAAACAGATGTATAACAGAGTATGCCTTTATGAATTATTGTACCTTGAGTACAGGTCAACAGATGTGTAGTACAGTATGCTGCTACAAATTATTGTACCATGAGTACAGGTCAACAGATGTGTAGTACAGTATGCTGCTACAAATTATTGTACCATGAGTACAGGTCAACAGATGTGTAGTACAGTATGCTGCTACAAATTATTGTACCATGAGTACAGGCCAACAGATGTGTAGCAGAGTATGCCTCTATGAATTATTGTATCATCATTGCAAGTCATGGGTGACAGTCCGCTTTTTAACCTGTGGCTGCCTAAGATAAAACTTCTTCAGCATAAAAAACCCCACATCAACAATACAATGTAAGAATCTTCTACATATAAATGAGAAGTGACCATTTTATCGATCGATAAGTGAAGCATTTTGAAAGAAAAACCTTGATTGGCTCATTCAATCTGCATAAAGATCAACATTGCAAGAATATTTTACTTGCACTCAAAATTATTAGTTAAAACAGATTTATGGACACTGATGGGAAATCTTATAGCAGGCAACCATGGATGACAAGAAAACATTGTAGACGTTTGCTTGCGACTTGTAACTAAGTCAGTGCACATATGTCAGAATTCTGGCATGAATCAGTCAAATTATGCAGTAGAGGCATCTTGATTTACTCCTGTCCTTCTGTTCATGTGTTGGTTCTTCTGTAAGTCCAACTTATGTCTCAGTTCTGAGTGAGAAAAATAAAAGCTTGTGCATTGTGCAGTTTGAAGTATGACCCAACTTAAAAAATCAGTATATGTGGTAGATGATCTGATTAGATTTTTGTGCCATTTAAGTTTTAAAAATAATTTTGATTTCTTTTTATTGAAATTTCTGGACTTCAACCTTTTTGTCGTAGTGGGGATATTTTTACAACCACAAATCTAGTCTTTATAATAAATTAATTAGGTTTGCTAATTATGATGTAATAAGCCATACCATAAACATTATGTCATGATTTTAGCTCATAATATCAATATTTTAAGAAAGAAAAAGTAATGACAACAAAGAATAGAACAGAAAAAAAAATTGTTTAAAATTTCATAAACAGAGCAAATAAAATACCTTGCCAGTAGCTTCTTGTGGGTCGGTGGTTCTTTCCGGGGATTTCCCAGTTTCTTCCTCCACCATTAATACTGGCCGCCATGTATAGCCTATCGTGTGCTGAAAAATGGCGTTAAGCCCCACAACAACAACAACAAAAATACCTTTTAAGGTATATTGTAATGTCAGAAATAAATATAGTCAGTATGGACCTTTTTTGCTTGGGACACGTATTACAAGGGACATTTACATGTAAAGGATTGGATATTCTTGAACAAGTATCACAATGCCCTAACAAGATAACAAATACACATATGAAATAAATCTCACAAAATTTAGTGAGAGGAGATGGAAAGTGTGGAGGTCTTTACTACATATCTTAAGATAAAATTAATGCCATTTAAATAATCACAAGTATTTGTCCCTTGTTTGAAACTTCTACAGGAATCATCCCTGTTGTCTTTTTGTAACTTTCATTAATGTTTTGGTTAAAATTCGTCAAAAGTAAAAGTGATTCAAATCTGATTTGTAACAGTATTATACCTTTTTCGACATGGGAGATTTTTGCTACTGCATGTTATAGAACATAAGTGATATCATGTAAGTGAACTTAAGATCTTGTTCATTAGTTGAAAGTCTAAACAGGGTATGATTTGCAGAATTTCTTCTCCAAAATAGATTACCCAATTATAATACATTAGGAGAACTGCTACTACCTCGCAAATCCAGCCCTCACAGGTTAAAACGACGTTTAAGCTAAAATGCTACATGTTATCTGCTCACCTAGGTGGCAGTTAGAGTGATCTCCCCTTGATACAGGGATTGGTGGCTGTCTATTCTGGATACTTCATATCAAAGTCATCTACAGGACCCAGTGCAAGCTAGAAGTGGTATTCAGGAAGACTGAACCATTGCATCAAGGGATATCACACCTCATTTTGCCTTCAACACAGACACTTTCATCCTGAATAAAGTGGAATGTCTGTTCCACATATCAGACCAAACCCACACCAATGAATTTACTTTGCATATCAGCTTATGAAGTTTGGACAGTTGTCACAAACACTGCATATGAGTGAAACTGTTCTCTAACTGTAATTATCCATGTTGTGGGATGGAGATCCGAGTACACTTCTCCAGTCTTAGCAGAGATCTTTCACCCTGAAAGGTTCAGTTTGATTGGGAGGAACCTTTACCCATGGTGCAAAAGGTTACCTTTCTGGGTTGTTCGACAACTCGTTAAAGATACAGCTTCATGACTTCTGCTGGATTTGCGGGAGGTAAAATTTGTTCCTTTCAAAGCCACTCTCTGACATATGAAGTCTATTTCCAGTCAGGTTATCTAGAAGCAGTGTCACATAACTTAGGGGACCAGAGATGGTCTCTCTGGGGTAGGGGATGTATTTCTCTCCACCTCTTACCTATTCTCATTAGGTATTATCATTGTGTAAAGTATTTTGAAGAAGAGACCAATTTTTTTCTGGTAAAATATGTTTCTTCGATAATACATGTACTTACATAATGCACAGACACCCTCCCAGTTTCCCCACACTTACATCCATATAGAGAGCATGCCTTCCACTCCAGTAGTAACTGACAATATCACAGGATTTGGTGCCAATCCTGATATCAAGGGAAAATCACTCTAACTGCCACCTAGGTGGGCAGATAACTTATAGCTTCTTTGCTAAAAAGTTTTAACCTGGGAAGGCTGGTTTTGCAAGGTAGTACTAGTTCTCCTAAGGTACTATGATTGGGTAAGTATTATTGAAGAAACATATTGTACTAGAAAAAAATTGGTTTATTATTGAGTTTTAAACTTATTTAAGTTCAGCATGATTTACGGTGTAAACAACTCGTCAGATGTAAGAAACACCACATTGTGCTTGTCAAGGAACTTCATGCAAGTGGTTTAGTGAATGTAACGTAATATGAGTTTGAGGTTAGAAAGTTTCCAATTTCTGTGCATTTACAAGTCCCTGTTATTATAAAAAAAAGTACTGATCATGCTGAAAAACACATCACGCACATGATTAACTTATATGTAATTATTTGGACAGGAGCAGATTTACACAGGTACAGACATCAGTATCATCCTGAAGGAGATACAGAAAGTACAAGACATTATTAACAGGATCAAAGAAATGAGGCAGGGAATGATGGGAAGTGCTCTTATCAGTATCATGGATGAGGTATTATTATCAAATTAGAATGTTATATTGAAATAATACAGTTACATGTAGAATAAACCTTAAACAAAGTACACTTCCCATGCACAGTTCTTGAACTAGGAGTCCACCCCAAGTTGTATATTTAGTATGGCAGTATAGCTGTTTGGATGTGAGGTCAGAGCTCATAGCTTAAAAAAAATTGGTATTTGTTGAAACTACACCTTGTCGGTAAAGGGTAGCCACTTACTACCCAGCCCAGCAAATGTAAACAATCTTGCATCAAGCCCTACCAGCATGAAATTGATAGGATGATGTGCTTGACCTCACACCCCAACATGTGTCCTGAATGGAATAGGAAAGGTCGCTAGAAACTAGCAGTCCTTGACATACAAGTTTGCCTTGTAAATCTAACAAAAGTGGAAAAGATTTATAAAGCCTCATTTTGAAATAAGATGAGTAAAATCCTCATTTGTATTAACCCTTTAGGGACCAATTGAATATCAGGGATTTATGTGATAAGCTTAGAGTAAACTTGGCTATCGTCCAGTCATTCATTCAGACTTTCAGAAATTACATATGATAGTGTAAATAAATGCTGACTGGTGATAACTGAAACATTGATATCCTTCAGTCTATTAAAACTTAGAGTCTGACAGTAAGTGTACTAGTCTGACAGTAAGTGTACTAGCCTGAGAGTAAGTTTAATAGCCTGAGAGTAAATGTACTAGTCTTACAGTAAGTGTACTAGTCTGACAGTAAGTGTACTAATCTGACAATAAGTGTATTGGTCTGATGGTAAGTTTACTAGTCTGACAGTAAGTTTACTAGTCTGACAGTAAGTGTGTTTGTCTGACAGTAAGCTTACTAGTCTGACAGTAACTACTAGCCTCAGGGGAAACAACTACTACTAATTTAGAGGCTTGTAAAACTACTGTATATACTCACTTATAAGTCAAGTCCAGCTGTACATAACATAATGTGCCAGCAGATCTGGGTCTGTGCAGTTTGTTTGGAGTTATAAATAGAACAAACAACATAATGTAGTTCCATACCACCTAATATAAAGTCAGCTGACACATGCCAAGCTTTTAAAAAGCTTCTTAGTCAACATCTACAGAATAAATCATTTGTATAATTTTGTTTAATTTTTACAACATTGTTATCATGTACTTACCTATAATGTTTTACACATGTTCACTACTATTGTTTGTATGAATCATGTATGTACTCATCCTTGAAGCTTTGTACATATTTTATTGTAGTGGTAGATCAATTGTCAAATTTTTAACAGCATTTGTTGTCTAAAGACACCTCATCTTGTAAAAGTTTAGCATTATATATATATATATATATATATATATATAT